>MU182133.1:152024-187163 GCA_016904865.1 Pissodes strobi
TTATATGGACTTTTTTACTTATTTTTCATCACTAAATACGCTGCTGAACTTCTCGATTGTAATTTGGACCGCCCTGTTTATAAATTGGAAGTAAATATCGAGAATGCCTAATTTTTGAAAAAGTATCATTTCGTTGATATTACCAAATTCGCGCTCAAAAAATTGACCACGTGTCAACTTCTGTTTTTTAAATAAATTAAAGAATAAAATCAATACCTTGAGAACCGTCAAATTAATTTGAAAACGTTTGGAAACGTCGGTTTTGTTTTATTTTATTTTTGAACATAAAACTTATTTGGAAGTGTACAGGGTAGCTCGACTTCGGGTCTATGTATGTTGATCTCGAAAACCGTAAGAGATACAGTGTCGATCAAATTAAGACAAAATTGCACATTTAAGTGCCTAACAATATGCCGTTTAAAGAATTTTGAAATTCCGAGTATTTCCGGAGATATCCGGAAAAATCCGAAATTTTGAAAAATCGTTTTATTTTTTTCCTGGGCTTATTTAAAAACGGATTTCAAATTGAATTGCACTTTTGCATTGCCATTTTTTCCGCTCTATGGTATTGAGTTTGGAATCAGACGTTTCGTCTTCGAGAGGTCATCATCAACTTTCTTTTATTAAATACGCACTTGATTTTTTTTATCCTTTTCAGATGATATTGGCGTTATTAATATGAATATTAATTTTAAATTTTTTTAAATTCTTTTTAATTTTTTTTATTTTAATTTTAATTATTTATTTCGCTTTGGCGTAATTTTGAATAGTTTAGGTTAATTAAATTTAATTACAGTTCGTGTTTAATAAAAAAGTTGATGATCTCTTGAAGACGAAACGTCGGATTCCAAACACCTCTTTAATTAAATTTAATTAACTTAAACTATTTAAAATTACGCCAAATCAAAATAAATAATTAAAAAACAGGAATAAAAAAATTTATGAAAAACTAAAAAAATTGAAAATACTCTAATATATTAATAATGCCAATATCATCTGAAAAACGATAAAAAAATTAAAGTTCGTATTTAAAAAAAGAAAGTTGATGATGACCCCTTGAAGACGAAACGTCGGATTTCAAACTGGATACCACCGTTGGATAGAGTGGAAAAGTGACAATGCAAAAGTGCAATTCAATTTGAAATCCGTTTTTAAATAAACCCGGGAAACAAAGAAAACGATTTTTAAAAATTTCGGTTTTTTTCGCAAATATTCGGAATATTAAAACTTTCTAAGCGGCGTATTATCACGCACCTAAATGCGTAATTTTGCCCTAATTTGAACGACACTTAACTTATGGTTTTCGAGATCCCCATACATAGACTCGAATTCGAGCCACCCAGACTCACTAAAGTTGTATTACTGTACATTTTTATTTTTTTAACGGAACATCCCGTTTATTCTTTACTGATTAGAATTTATTATTCTTAAAACATTCTCACCGTCACCATTTATAAAACAGAAATATTTAGTTGATCAAAGCCATAAATTCGCGTTTTAAATGAAAATAACACCGACACAGTTTTAAAGCAAAATCTAAAAAATTAAAAAAAGAGATTTTTAAAAAATATTTCAACACTGTACAGTACACCCGAACGAAACATTTTCTGAAATAAGTTTGTTGGACTCGTGAGATACTGAAAATGACACTCACCGACTCAAAATTCGATCCATTAAAAATTTTGACTAATTTTAAAAGTGCGATAACTCTCTTATCTTTAGTTTGAACTCGATGATTTTTCTTGCATTTTGTGTATAAAATTATCCGTTTTGAAACATATGATTTGAAATTTGCGAACAAAATGCACGACAGGTTACTTTGTTTGTTTTCTTAATTTTGAGACATCCTGTAGGCTAATTCTGTAAGGCGAAGTTTACAGAATAGGCTTTACCAGAGAGACTGATTCAGTACCAACATTTTCTTTTTTTATCTACTTCAATATCTCTATCCATTTTAGAGATTCGAATTTTTAAAGATAACATTGAAAATTTGGCATGCAATATTTGTTTAAGTCGTCGCGAAGTACGGTGGTCACCGGAATTAATCATTAATTAATCATATGGGGCTATGGCTATTTGACACAAGTGGTAGTTCACCAACTCTCAAGCATTATTTTTAAATCAATGCAAAGCAATTGAACATCTACTTATCGGCATACAGAAATTATGGTTTTATCTGCAGCTGATGCAGCAAGAGCAATTGCCTTAGTACAAGATGGAAGGTCACAATATTATGCTGTGAGAATAGTATGTGTAACAAATGTAAGGTTCAGAGAGCAGTAGAACGTTACAATGAAAGTGACGATTTACTGCTACAATGTTTAGAAGTAGAAGAAGTACGTGAGGTAGCTCTAAGTTCTAGAAGTCTCGCAATTGGCCCAGAATTGAATAGAAACCAACCTTCGATTTGCCAGAGTCTTAAAATTCGGGCGTACATGATTGGAGTAGTGTTTTATTTCCTAACGAGTTTAGGTTTTGTTTAAAGTCTCCTGATGGCCGTCAAATAATATATCGCAGATCAGGCGAACGTTTCGAACAAGGCAACTTTTCTACATTGCGAAGTTATGGTGGGGGATCGGTAATGGTATATGGGGCGGCATAAACATGGAAGCTCGTACAGAATTAATATTTATTGGGGGTGGATCTATGATAGCTGACCGATATATTCATGATGTGTTAGAGCCGCACGTCACCCCATATGTCCCATTTGTAGGATATTACTTCCTTTTCATGCATGACATCGCTCGTCCTCACGTTGCAAGGATTCTTTCTCAATATCTGGATAATGCAGAAATTAGAAACTGCAGAACATGGCATGTAGACCTGAGCTCAATACTATTGAGCACACCTGGGACATGCTGGGTCGACGTATTCGCAACCTAGTCCCCTTTCCGAATAACATGGAAAAATTAAGGTATTGACTCATGAATGGGAAAAAATCAACCAAACCGATTTTCAACATTTAATCGAGGGAACGCCAAGGCGCATAGAAGCAGTTATTTGTGCTCGTGGTGGCAATACCCGTTATTAATATTAATTTTTTTGTATAGTTGTTAATTTACCATATTTTTATTTTAATTTGGGACACTGTTAAGAATAAAAAAGCTAAAACTATTGTACCTATCGTTTATAAAATTTCGAATATCTGAAACTGATAGATATTGAAGCAAATAAAAAAAGGAAATGTTGGTAATGAATCAGTCTCTCTGATAAAGCCTATTCTGTAAAGCTCGCCGTACAGAATTAGCCTACGGGGTGTCTGAAAATAAGAAAAAAAAACAAGGTAACCTGTTTCCGCTGAATACTATAGTTGCGCATTTTTCGCAAGCAAATTTCAAATCTTATGTTTTATAAAATGCAAAAAAATCATCGAGTTCAGACTAAAGATAAGAGAGTTGTCTCACTTCAAAATTAGTGAAATCTGATAAAGCCTACTCTGTAAAGATCGCCGTACAAAAGTAGCCTACAGGGTGTCTCAAAAATAAGAAAAAAGAACAAGGTAATCTATTTCCCTCTGTATACTATTATAGTCGTGCATTTTTTCGCAAATTTCAAATCATATGTTTTAAAACGGATAATTTTATATAAAAAATGATTAAGGATTCTCATTATCACTATTTCTGTTTTACTAAATTTGACCTGAAATAGCGTTTTAGTTTTTCATTCATTTGTTTAAATGCTCGGAAAATGCTATAGCCAATTAATTCCCTTTCCATTCTATAATTAACATCACTCGTTTCATGCGATTATTATTTCAACATCACACATTCGACTTAGCATGTTTACTCGTTCTTAAACAGTGACACTGATTAATTTTCCTCACTAAAATGAATATTTGAAATGCAAATACACCAGTAAAATAACACATTTTATAGTGGAGATGAGATATTTATACAAAAATAAGTGTTTCATTTTGGTAATGGGCCCAGTTTATCGAATATGAAACAAATCGTTTGAAAAACATAGAAAAGTAAAACAAAGAAAATAAATACCTCACACATTTAACTTCATTAGCATTTCATGATGTGTGAACTAAGATTTTAGCATTACTATTTTGGCACTCCATAAGTTCTAATAAAATAAATTTACGTGACAGCCGGTAATTGACTAAAAATATGGTTTATTGATGTTCATGTGTTGAATGTCAAATCACTTGGTGCTATTGTTTTTAAATGTCGTGCTCCTTAATTGCAAGGTTTTAATACTCGTCTGTTTGTAGGCTTCTGGTTAATTTACATATTACCAGGGTTCTCGTTGCCATTAAGAATAACAAATACAGGAAATGTCGGGCACATATTGACGAGGGTAATTTCTATTTTTTCCATTTTTAGGTCTGTAAATGCATGGACAATTGGCTCTCGGATGTTCAAACTTTCGCGAAAGCCTAATTACCATGATGGTGTAAATCAGTAAGCCCATATTTTTTTAAATATTTCATTACTGGCCGCACGATTTTTGTAAGAAAGTTCAGCCTATTGTTTTTCGAATGCAAATATGTTTCTAATAATAGAAAAAATATTCGTAACACCTTAATAGGTACGATTTCTCAATATGCTCATTAGACCCTTTTATATCGGCAGATAGTGAATTTTATGAGGGTTCATTTAAAAGGCGTGCATTTTAAAAGGGAAAGATAACATTTATAACAATAAACTTATTCAGTCTACCTTCGAATTGAGTGGTTCTCTGTAGTTAAGAAAGTTTTTCAGGAATGAAAATGTCAGGTCAATCGCGCCGCAGTTGCAAAATTTCTCCTGACAAGTTTTGTTATGTACATAGTGAGGAACTTATGGTGAAGCCAAGCCAGTTTCTAAAAATGTGAAAAAAGCTTATTTCATGTATTTTGGTGTTTTAATCGGAGATCAAGGCAAGCAGTGGGCTCTCCATATGTGCTGTGTCAGCTGTAGCGTATCATTGGCGCAGTGGATGAAAGTGAAGAGAAAAACTATGCCTTTTGCAGTTCCAATGATATGGCGAGAACCTCTCAATCATGTTGACGATTGCTATTTTTGCATGACAAAGACTGAAGTTTATTCCAAAAAAGTAAAGCGCAAGATAGAATATCCGAATTTGCCTTCTGCCATAAGACCTGTTCCTCACAATGCAGCTTTACCAGTACCAACTACACCTTTAGATTGACAAGATATTGTTTTGGGAGATAATGGAGTTAATAACGCATCATCGGCCGCTCAGAAGAACAGTGCCCCGATCCCATTTTTGCTCCGGGTCCCAATTCCGGCGAGCCATATTTGATTGTTCAGAGTGAGTTAAATGATTTAGTACGTGATTTAGGGTTGCCCATGCAGCAGTCAGAGCTTCTTGAGCTTCGTCCTAAGGAGTGGCACTTACTAGCCAAGGAAATCAAAATTACGACTTTTAGGAAAACAAATTATACGTTTTCTGCATTTTACAATATGGAAAATTCGTTATGTGCGTGTACTGATATCGATAATTTAATGCCAGGAACTCAATATCGAGCGTACTCCCTGTGAGTGACGCTTGTTCTTAGACTTATCGAAATATAGTTTAAATGCTGTGTTATTACATAATGGAATTTTAAAACAATCTATACCTGTTGCCCGCCCATTCAGTGACAATGAAAGAAACCTATGAAAATATGCGCATCCTTTTAGATAAAATGAACTACAACCGCTGCAAATGGCATATGTGGGGATTTAAAAGTTATACGAATTTTAGCGGGACTTACAAAATATTGCCGTTTTCTTTGTTTGTACGACAGTGAAGGTGAAAAGAAGTGAATTTCAACCGGGCTCTGAAAACGTTAAGTATGTTCGCCTTGCAGATCCAAAAACTGTCCTTTGGTTCAGTTTCACATTAAACTTCGACTGATGAAAAACTTTGTGAAGGCTATGAATAAGAAGGTATTTTTATTGGACTGCAAATTAGAAAATTGCTGGACGGTGTTAATTTTATAGTAAAGCTCATCACTAAAGAACTCAGCGCTTGGAACTCATTTGTACGTGTATTGAGGGTTTTTAGGCAACAACATGGATGCAAACTACAATCAACTAATTAAAGAACTTTTAGACTCTTATAAGTCGCTTGGTTGCAGAATGCCGTTAAAACTCACTTTCTCCATTCCCGTTTATCATTTTTTTCCGAGAATCTGGGTTAACTGTCAGCGATGAGCAGAGTGAAAGGTTCCATCAAGATATTAGGACAAATAAAATTTAGTACCAAGGTTGTTGGGATGCAGCCATGAAGGGTGATTACTGTTGGTTTTTAAAGAGGGAAGTGACCACCCCATCAAAGGAAAAGATAGATTAGCGTGTTTCAAATAAATGTTTTTGACGTTTACTTTTTCTTAGATGTTAATTTAACATAAATTATAAATATAGTCGACAAGCATGGTTAGGAAGTTTTAAAATAATAAACAATATTAATAACAATAAAATAATGTTTCCGTTAAATATTTAATGAAGCCCTTGTATATATAATATGTTTAATGTAACAAGAAAACTTTACGTGTTTTTTGTTAATTTTCGTATTTAGGTTCATTCTACTACAGTATGCATTCAGCTTAATGTTACAAGAAAAAAAAACGTCGATCAGCGTTATCTATTTAAATAATACTCCCGCTAATTTGGCAGCGGATCAGCAGAAAAAGTCGAAGAGTGGTCGAATTTCTGCGAATGCGAATCTACACCAGGCTTTTGACATTCGATTGTATTTCGTGTAAAAAAAATCATGATTTCTTTAAAACTTTTGTGCTGTTTAGATGGATCATTTACGTAATGCTTCGTACTTCTTCGTTTCGGATTGAAATGGAAGCTGTATATATGAAGTCGACTATAATAATATCTTCATTCTCAGTGGAGAAATAAATTAATATCACTGTTGCTGCTGCTAGTCAAAAAGAGAAAGAAGACACATATTATTATGGTTCATAAAATATTTAACAAGCAATTTGATATTAGACAGCTTCATACATTGGTAAGAGAGCTGGTGAATGGCGACATTTAAGTATTTTAATTATATCCGAATGAAGCCCTAGCATTTCAATTGCCTACTAAACAAAATTAAGCCCATTATAACAAATAGGAAGGCATTATATTGTAAGAGCACGGTATAAATATATATAGTTTGTAATCTGGTAAACACCAGCTGCTGAACGGTTAGCGGTTATTTAAAAAAAAAAGCAGCACGAATTTTCTATTTTGTAAATAAAATACGTATGGCATTGTGCTGTGGCATCTATATTTTATGGTCGACAGAATAAGATTTATACCAATATAAATAGTTCCTCTTCAAATATAGTTATCAAAACTTGGATACCCAGGCAGTCAAAGTTATTTACAAAGATCTCAATTCCCTTATAATGATTACTACATATTTTAATTAAACCGCAGATCCTTAGATATGTGCAGTATAATTTTTGAGACGGTGCGGTGTAGATGTCGTGAGCGAACTAAACTTCTCAGTCAGTAGTAGTTGTTGCTGTCAGTGGCCCCGTTTAAACGGTACTCAAATAAACAATGTTTTAATATTGTGCAAAAGGCGATCAAAAATTATTTGGTCTCTCCTCGGGGGCGAACGCTTTGCCTAGTTTATGTCCCAACGCCGCGCCATTTAGGAAAGGAAAACAATAAATTCCTGAACCAGAAAACCATTTTTTTTTCTTTATAGTTTTGTCGTCACTGTTAATGCAAATTTTATTTCATTCTGTTTACTTCAGATGTATTGGATTTTATAGCGCAATTCACAGCGCTATTTTCATCTATAACTTTATTCGTCAAGCGTGCAGGCTGGAGCAATATTTCAAGCGAATTTGATGTTTTCAAGTGGAAAATATTTTTGTTATGCGAGATTTTGCTACTAGACTCGTATTTTGTATTAAATTTTTGCTGTTAAAATGTATTTTCCTATACGGTTGTGGATTTTTTAACATACTTTGAATTGATCACCCCAAAAGTTGCAACAACATGTCTACACTCCATAAAGGGCGCATTTTCATGTGTCAACTTGGGCCCAATCATATGACTTTAGTGAATTGAGAAAGTGCAAGGACAGCCAAACACTAAAATTAAAATAACGACCACTAGGATTAGTAGTGTTGTTGATGGCGCTGATACCGTAATAATTATTTGCAGAGTTTTATTAAATAAATGAAAAAAGTTTAGTAAAAGCAAATCATGAATTCTCGCTTTATGCATGGATATTGAAGCTTAATACAGTTGAGGCAACCTATTTTCGAGCAGAACGAATGGTATGCAAACACTTATTATCTAGGGAAAGGTCGATAGAAAAAGTCCTCGAGGAATTCCCAATCCACTAGAGCAACGAAATGAATATACTCATAACTACATGAACCTCATGAAGCTTACGTAGATATGGCTGGAGATGAATTATAATACATACATAGGAACTTATTTTGGTATGTATAGAGAAATACAGACATTAAAGATCACAAGAAAACTGGAATTTATTCAAGAAAACTGTAATTTGTTCATAATCTACAAATATGCTGTATTCTATGGAAACAAGGAACCAATTATTTATCCTAAATGAAAAAGTGTCAGTTTTCCACAATATAACTGGTAACTTTGATTGAATAGATTTGTTGGCAATCGAGTAGAATGAATGGTATGCAAACACTTATTTTTCTAGGGAAAGGTCGACAGAAGAAGACCTCGAGGACGATTCTGAAATCACTAGAGCAACGAAATGAATATACTCAGAAGTACACGAACCTCATGAAGCATTAGGTAGATATGGCTGGAGATGTATTCTGGAAACCATCAAGACATAATACCAATATATCGCTCTGGGAGTCGCCCCAATGAAGAGAAGGATACCTCAAATTACTTAATGGAGCCCAAAGAACAAATAGAGGGAAAGTTGGAGTTATATTAACGAACTACGTCAAATGAACGGACAATCTAATACCGAGGATGAAATTGATGTAGTTATTTTCAATACACTTTACTGTACTATCGCTGGCACGTTAGTGCAAAATTTTCTGTTTCGTTTTCTGGTTCTTTCCATTTTCATCCCGGGCAACCTCAGAAACTTGTCGAGGCGTAGGATCAAAAATAAAAGGTCCTGCGGAGGGCATGCAATTTTCACTTAGACTACCTAGGGCTGCTCTTATTTGTTACTTAAACTCTTCAATTGTCGCTCATCTTCAGAAGCGAAGTGACACGGGGGCTCCAACTAATTATCGTCCAATTTCATTGCTGTTCACACTATTTAAGCTTATAGAGCAAGTTATTAAGAAACGTGTTTGCAGTTTTTAACAGAATTTAAATTGATCAGCACTAGACAGTCTAGCTTCTTAGATGAGGTTTATTCGGAGCTCAACAAGGGTGAGGCTGTCGCGGCAGTTCTCTGTGAGTTCGGTATTGAGCTCATATTCACGCTCTTTGTCTCGAATGTTGGTTGTGGTGTGTCACTATGGTCGGTTTTGTGGCCCTTATTGTTTTTGGTTTATGTTAATGACCCTGTTTGGCTGGAAGTCTCTGTTCACGTTAATCGCCGATGACACTTCTGTCCTGTGGCAACACAAATTCGTTGATATTTTGAGATGTCATGTCACTAAAGATCAAAGAACGGCATAATGCTAATTGGAGGTGCATCAATTTGCTTAAGACCGGTGTTTTGGAACTTAAGTGGTGACTTGCAGGGCATCAATCTGGATGTGTATCCCTTGCAGAATCTAGCATTAACTAAATTACTAGGGGTTCATATTGATGACCGATTGAAATTTGAAACCCGTTCACTTAAATTAAGCTTTCTTCTAAATGTTGTTATTAGATGTGTTATTATGGCTAGAATGACATATTCCCTATTGGGTTACAGATAGCCAATCTCTCCTAAAATTTATTTTTGTTCTCCTGAAGAAGGCAGTTCGGTTGTTAGCTGGCATTAAGCACAGGGATCGTGTAGGCCTCATTGCATTGATCAAAGCGGGCTTATTCTAACTTAATTGTTCATACTCGAGATATCGAGCCTAGTTTTTAAGAACATTGGTAGCATTGTGGTTGAAAGACATGCGCGGCTGATCTACCAGAGTTAACTTACGAATACAAACTTCCACCTCGACACAGAAATCTTTGATCTATGAGGGTAGAAGGATCAGCATCGACTTGCCGATTGCAGTTAGATAAGCTCTCAAGGCATTGTTACTTATCTGAATTTTACGTTGACCAAATTTTATAAATTTTAATATGTAGTTATTTTAGATCTGTTTGATTGAGTGTGGCTATTTTTAGTGATTTTATTAACTGTTCCCTATGCCAATATTTGCATAATTTAGTTTTATTGTTATATTTTATTTTATTAAATTTATTTAGTTGTAGTCTGCTTCGTCGACAGAGTGTTTTGTTCTTGACCATAAAGTACTTTTTCAATTTTTTCTCAAAGAATATATTAAAGCATGAGGTGGCCCTAATATTACGATAATTAACAATAACCAGGTAGATATATTAGGCAACGTAAGTTACTTTAAAGTATATAAATGTAAAAATCAACCATCTGTAATTTTTAGGAATTTTGTAATCCAAATGTACAAATCATTAAAACGATTACTCAAAGCATAAGATAATGAAACGGAAATTACCATAAATAATGCCAAGATAAAATAAATCCTTGTAGACAACAAAGATGAGAGGACGCCCTACCTAATAATTGTTCAAAGCACATAATAGCTTTATTGATTTAAGTAAGATATGAATTGAATATATTGTCTGTTGATATAGCTGAACGGAGTTTTCGATATGTAGAATATTGTGTATACAATAGTCGTTTTCGATTGCATTGGTAATTGTAACATATGAAATCACTTAAAAGCTAACCCAAATAAGATGGTGAACAAATTTCTGTTTATTATAAATTAAGCTGTTCAGAAAATATCTTTGAGAGACGAAGTCAACTAATAACAATTTCTTTTCAACACGCATAATATAATTCAATTTTCTCGAATGTTCAAGCAATTAGAATTGTTAGCACTGATAACCAAAACATTTTGTATTCTTTGTTGGCTTAAGTCGAAAAACTTTACAATTAACATATTCAAGACCACTGATATTGTGTTGCCGCAGGAGTCAAATAAAATAGTGTCTGCTTCGTATAGCAAGACAAAAACGCCTGTAGTATGGACAATAAACTGTAATATAATATATAAGATCCATTGCAATAATTATGAATTAGTTTATTTTGGCCAAACATCAAAAATATCAATGGGGTTGTCTTATTTCTCACAGGAGCGAATGCAGAAGATCGGTTCCATTATGTGCCCTCTTTCGACATGATGTTACCAGCGAAACTAATCTATCCACTAAAAATCAATTAGATATCAATAATATCTAAGCAACTTGACATTCTCTAATCTAGGTCTTAAAGGACAATAATTCTAATAAATTTTAATCCAGAGGGTACAGCAGCTTGATGCAGAAAAATGGATGAAGTTAATATTTTTAATATATACGGCTTTGTTTGCGAATAAGTAAACTTGCAAAATTATTGTTATTTTCTTAAAAAATCGTATCAGTCGAATACATTTATTTATAAAAATGCGTAAAAAATTTAGAATTTTAAAGTGTAAAATTACTACTGAATTCAAAGTATGTTACTACTGTTTCAAAATTATTTTTAATTTTTTTTTATTTCTACTTTTATGAAGAAAGTTCAGTATTTGTAAACGTACCATCTGGCCGTGAAATTATCAAAAGTATTGCTACTTTTCCAGGGAATGAAATATTGAATTATTAAGTGGATTTTTGAACGAAATATTACTAAATAACGACGTGACGGGTCCGTTTATGAATTGGTACCGGATCCCGTACACCCATCTCAGAAATATCCGTTGCTAAGTAATGTTCTTTAGGAAATATTTCCAAAGCACGATTTAAAATTCAAAAGTTTTGAGTAGGCCCAGCCTTAAATTCAATCTGTCACATATACAATCGAAACAGTAAAATTTTTATATATATTTTTATATTTTTCAAGAAAGTTTGCGATGGAAAAAGTTACACTTTGTGCCCTCTTTCGACATGACAGCGAAACTAATCTGTCCGCTAAATTAAGTATCAATAATATCTGCGTACCCACACACAATCCGGAAAGCCTGAGAGGAAAAACTGACTTGGAGGATTACTGGAGCGTGTGTACAGAACGTCCCCAGTTATTTCGGACTGTACAGATCGCCCGAAGTAGAATTAAAAAACGATTTGATAATCCCGCGCAGGCTGGAACTGCGCAGTGCACAGGCCGACTGGAGCGTATGTGATGTAATCGTTGTTGACGCCGGCTAGGCTTCCCGTGCTTTGACATTTGACAATATTTTAATATTTAACGGATTGAATTTAGGTCATGTTTCCTGGGTTGTAGTATTGTATCAACTTGTCTCGCGAATTTCTAGAGGAATTTATTGCTATTTACGAGTCCGAAACGTGTCTTTGGTAGGCTAAAAGTAAGGATTATCATGATAGAATAAAAAAAGGAGTCTGGGTATCTACGTTTAATTCAAACACTGAAAGCGATTGATCCGAAATAGCTAATTACATAATGGTATCTTTTTTTCAATGAGTGGTGTTACCATAGCTAGGAGATTTAAATAAGTGTCTTCATCCATCCTCAGATAGTTGTGCAAATCTTTTGGCACTACCTTCGATTCTGAAAGCAGATTTATATGGGAAAAATCACGCCTTTTTTCAGTCATTCTTTACACCCTATTTTTCCATTAATACGCATTTTTACGCCACTTTTGTCAGGATCTATTGCTAGTAAAAGACCGGGAATAGCAAGACATGACATGCCATAATGATGACGCCATATTTGCTATAGCTGAAGGATTTCGTCAGCGTGTGTGGAGCCGGCTGTATTTAGGCCATAAAGTAAATCTTTCAGTTCAGGTCAGCTGTATAGTAACAAACTTTGTAGCAAATATGGGGACATCAGATGATTGGCTTGCTCTTCACGGCCTTTTATTAGGACTACATCGTGGCAAAAGTCGCGTAAAACGTGTAATAATAATAAAAAAAATGGTGTAAAGAATGGCCGAAAAAAGGCGTGATTTTTCCCGTATAATTCAGCTTTCAGAATTGAAGGTAGTGCCAAAAGGTTGGCACAACCACAGCATATATAACATAGCACAACTATCTGGCGATAGATGAAGACAATTATATAAATCTCCTAGCTATGGTAACAGCACTCATTGAAAAAAGGGGCACCATTATGTGATTAGCTATTTCGGTTCAATCGCTCTCAGTTTTTGAATTAAACGTAAATATCCAGCCTCCTTTTTTATTCTATCATGATAATCCTTACTTTTAGTCTGCCAAAGATACGTCTCAGATTCATAAATAGCAATAAATTCCTCTAGAAATTCGCGACATATTGACTCAATACTACAATCCAGGAAACACCACCTAAATTATTTCAATCCGTTAAATAAAATATTAAAATATCGTCAAATGTCAAAGCACAGGAAGCCTAGCCGGCGTCAACAACGATCACAAATCATCACACATATTCCAGTCGGCCTGTGCAGCTCCGGCCTGCGCGGGATTAGAAAATCATTGTTCGCCGGTAATCCTCAGAGCCAGGCCTGTGCAGTTTTTTCTCCCAGTATTTTTGGAATGTGTATGAATACCTTTAGGGGCCCATGCACTCATACTTCAGAAATCCTCAGAGGAAAAACTGCACAGGCCTGGCCTTAATAATTTTGCTTTATGGCCTGAATACTCCTGGACTCCCGGCTCCACACACGTTGAGGAAATCTTTCAATTCAGTTCAGTTTGTATAGTAACAAACTCAGTAGTAAATATGGCGTCATCAGACGATTGTCTTGCTATTCTCTCCTACTATTCTCGGTCTTTTACTAGCAATAGATCGTAGCAAAAGTGGCGTAAAAACACGTATTAATAGAAAAATATGGTGTAAAGAATAGCTGAAAAAGGCGTGATTTTTCCCATATATATTTGCTTTTAGAATTGAAGGTAGTGCCAAAAGATGAGGATGGATGAAGACACTTATTTAAATCTCCTAGCTATGGTAACACCACTTATTGAAAAAAGGGGTACCATTATGCGGTTAGCTATATCGGTTCAAACGCTTTCAGTTTTTGAATTAAACGTAGATACCCAGCCTTCTTTTATATTCTATCATGATAATCCTTACTTTCAACCTACCAAAAACACGTTTCGGACTCATAAATAGCAATAAATTCTTCTAGAAATTCGCAAGACATATTGGCACAATACTACAACCCAGGAAATACCACCTAAAATATTTCAATTCGATTAATATTAAAATATTGTCAGACGTGGCAAAGCACGGGAAGCCACTAGAGTCTAGCGCTAGCGGAGGCTCTTGTTCCACCATACATCCCGTCCGTTCCACCCTTGGCGCCATATTTAAAATTAGAATCGGCATGTTGTAATATGTATTGAATGCAGTGGAATATATTCGCGGAAAAACATGCAAGCTGCTTTATATCCACTATAATACGGCTTTTGTTTAGTGTTGCCGTCGAGACGAGACGAGACGAGAATAGGCCTTCTCTCGTCTCGTCTCGTCAGCCGAGAGAAAATATGTCTCTCGTCTCGGCGAGAGAACGCTTTCTCTCGCTCGAGAGAACCCTTCTCTCGTCTCGTCTCGACCCTCTCGTAAATACTAAACATTCAATTTAAAAAAGCATAAAACATAACAAAATATACAGGGTTAAAGGGGGTTATTCCTTGGGTTATTTTATGAATTAAAAGTATATATTAACATAGGACCGTTCTTACCTTGGAATTGATTGCCTTGCAAAGGCAATCAATTTCAAGGTAAAAATGAATCCTCCACAACAATATAGAACATATTTACATAGGTCCGTTCTTTATCCACAGGGTGTTAATTTTAAAAATCGGTTTTGTTTAATATTTTATGCATTTCTTGGCGTATTACCTTGAAAATTAGCATACGGGGGTTTCTTGGTATGAAAAATCAGATTATTGACACATTCTTACTCTGGCCGATAGAGCTTTAAAAAGAAGAGAAAATGTATTTAAAATTATTTAAATAATAGATTTTTTTAATTGCTTGTTTTTAATTTTATTTTTATACTTTAAATTTTACAATAAAAATTTAAAGATTTATTTAAGCTGTAGCTTTCTACATGTTCATTGTGTACAATTTATAGTAACCTTATTTTTTTAAATGCTGTAAAAACATTCTTTTAATTCAATGCAACGTATTTTTAAGCAATCTGCAACACCCTGTATAGAAAAATATGTATTGTGCACAAACTACTTCTCAAACGCTATAGATTTCCAGTCAAAATTTTGTTCTACACTGTGGCACAAAAAAGTTGAAGGGGGTGGACATTATAAAAAATCACCCTGTACAACCAACACTAGGTTTTGTTATTTTTTTTTTATTTTGGTTGTTTTTTAACATAATCCTTTTTGTGCCTTTAAAAGGAAAATAAATGTTTAAAATTGGCGTTTTATTAATTTTTTTTTATAGAAAGAGGTAAGACAAAGGTAAGTATGTGTGCGGGACATTTTCAATAACACATATTTATGTGAACTGTATGATAAATAGGATTCTTCTGGTTCTTAGAAAAAATAATTAAAATTTTGATTTAAATTTGAACCCATTTTGAAAATATATTAGAATTTAAGTTTAATTACAATTTTTATATTACAGCAAATTGGCAAGATCTGTATTGTTGTTCTTATTTCTAAAAACCGCCTACCTTACGCCTCACGGTTGTTAGGACAAGCGCATTAAAGAATAGCTATTTTTATTAGCGCGATCATAAATTAGAATTTATACAGGTTACAATAATATCTAAATAAAATGAATATAAAAAACGTAAAAGAAAAGTTGTTGGAAATGTTTCCAAAATTAAGATTTTGGAAAAAGGGAATATTACTACATAAACGATTTTTTTACTGATGAAATTGAAAAAAAAACATTCATTTTTTTAATGCGAAGGCGATACTTTATTTTTAAGGTCTTATGGAGTAAGTAAAAGTCCAGAATATTTTGTTCTTATTCTTATTATTATCTCAAACAAAATGGCAACGTTTTAAATATTTACATTGTTGAGATTCTACAGAATCAAAATGGTTTAAAATTAAAAAAAAGCAACTTGCACATTCCCTATCTTCTATCTTATTTTATCCTATCCTATAAGATCTTGCCTTATTAGATCTTAGATCCTACACTTTTAAGAGCAATCGCATAATATTTACAAATCCTTTTTTTATTTCCCATGTTAAACCCTTTTGATTCTAGAGCATGTGAAAAATGCAAAAATATAATAAAAAAATATAATGGCGAGATTTTGTTTTAGAGGGTTATATGAATCTAATATTTTGGTATCATAAGGTATTCGATAACACCTTCCAAATAAGGTATCACAATATCCCATTTGTATTTTTTTTTCAATGACCCCCACCCTTTTTCACCCTTAAAAAACCCTAAAAGCCGGTTTCTCAATAACGAGTTAGGTTTAACCCGCGGGTTTTTTATAGAAAAATCGAGGGTAACTCGCGAGTTAAGAGTTAACTCGACATTGGGGAACCGACCATAAGTGTGGAAAATGTGTATGCTAACTCCGAATTTAATACAATGGGTATCACCAAATTACTTATTATGGAAAAATCATAAAGATGTTTTGTTTTTTTTTTTATTATTATGCCAATTTTTTGCTCGAGAGATCGAGAGAAAAACGAGAAATTCTCGACGAGAGAGCATCTTTCTCTCGTCTCGTCTCGGGGTTTCATTCGAGAGAAAATACCGAGACGAGAGACGAGAATCTCTCGTCTCGACGGCATCACTACTTTTGTTAAATATAACCTAGTTTTTAGTTAGATAAAGCAAAATGTATCGCAGAAACTGCTGACAAAGTACGGGCACGTATTACAACAAGTAATATTTCACTGTTCGCATGACCCTCCGCTCGCTTCGCTCGCTACGGGGGCTCAAATAAGTAAACTAACCAAGTGCTAACCAAAACTAACCCAAGACATACCCAAAATCAAGAAAAAACTGTTTAGAAACATAACCTTAAAAAAATAAAAAAAGCGCCGAAGTGAGACCTAACCATTTAGACCACGAGGGCTCTTGCGACAAACCGATTGCATCGCGAAGACATATTGTAATACGTGCCCGCACTTTGTCAGTACTTTCTACGATATATTTTGATACCACCTAGAGTTAACCTGGCTACGAATGTATTAACATCACAGGAATTCGACAAGTATTTATACATTATAATAATAGGTCAATACATCGATATTTCTATACCTGTAAATCGAGTTCCAGGACATTGCATGGAACATGCGCTCATTTAGCATCCGCAATTTGGGAATCGCATACCACCAGGGGAACATTATCAAATCATTCGGTGCAGGAAATAGAGCAGCAAATGTTGAAGCAATAAACTAACTTTGGAGAATAACCTTGAGACATTCAGTTCTTACCAACTTTTTCAATGCTGACTTCAAATATTTTTAATTAAGTAGTTCCTCTGGTTTCCTAACCATTATTCCCACTAAAAAGTTAATTAAACGCTTGCTAGTAATGATTCCTCGAATGATCACTATACGTAGAAACTTTCACGTTTCAGCTGTATGTGATGTATTTTTGTGATAACACCCCGTATATAGTTAAAACAACTTTTTACATAATATAAAAGTGTTCATCGTAGTTTATAAGGCAGGTAAGGTTTTGAAGCGTGTTTGTATTTATTTATTGTTTATTACAAAATTGTCGAAAATGAAATGCTCATATTCCTTGTTACTTTTTAACGCCCCCTGTATATAAAGACAACCTCTGGTCGAATACCTACCTCATTTTACTTAATGTAAGTATTTTTTGCGTAATATTTCATTGCTTACAAATAGTTTAAATCAAGTGTATCTTTTTCGTTGCATATTGCTTCTGCCTTAAACTTGGCAACAAGTTGCCCTGTAACTCAAAAACTGCTGCTCGGTAGATTTTTCTGCACCAATGATAAGTTTTTTTTAACATCATATCAGAAATTCATACGATTTCACCTGGGAGAAGTTTCCATAAGAAGCGTGCGGGTCCCATTGTCTAAAATAGTTATTTTTGTTATCGTTGCTGTTTCCGGACGAGGCATTAGCCGAGTCCGGAATAGCAGATGAGTCCTGAAAAACTTCATTTAAGTACGAGTGACAAACACTATTTTTTGTCATACGCTCCCAAAATTTAATATTTATTTATACGCATTTTGCAATTCTTCAGAACGCCTAAATTTGCAAATTTACCATAATTTTTGAAATCATAATGTACGACAAAGTTAGCTTAGAATTTGATATCGTAGCAACTATTTGACAATTTTGTTATGTCTTTCGAAATTGTTGACATTTAGACATTCAGGCATTTTGGAATAGTCCGTAAAGGTTGCCATGACGACTTTTAGGGACTAGGCCGCCTAAAAAGAAGCATTTTACGGACTCAAATGAGTCCGTAAAATAGCTATTTTTGGGAGCGTATGACAAAAATAATATTTTATGTATCAAATGGATTTTCTTATATTTAGTTCCATTAAAATTTATACGAAAAGTTTTGCTTTGGTGGTAAATTTCGCAATATTTCAGGCCCCTATAAAATGACTCTAAGTTGCTCCAACTTAAAATAATATGGCTTGCTTTTCATTGTGTTTTGGTAATCATAACATTAATGATGCTATTTTCCGGCCTCATGGATTTATAATTATTTGGGGTGGCTTAATAAGACCTGAATATTACCTGATCTCCTTATAATAAATCATATTTAGTGTGAAATTAAAAAAAATGCAATAAGGGATGTTAACAGAAGCATTCGCCTAGGGGCCAGAGCGAGGACGTACACCTCCCGTGCTATGGCTATGGAGAAAGATGATATAATTTTTTTAGGAGTTTAATAAAATGTTGGCTGTTGCCAATGTTTCCGATATTTACTCGAGAATCATAAGTATAATGCTCGTCAATAAGCAATGCAGTTATACAAATAGAGCTTTCAAACAGTACTGCCTATGTGAATACTGGAAAACATTAAGTTATCGACGCTACTTTTGAAACATAAAAACTAATTATAAAAGTTTGTTTGTTTAAGCTGAAATGGGGAAATGTAAATTGGCATTATTTTAAAAGTTTGTTTGTTTAAGCTGAAATGGGGAAATATAAATTGGCATTAATGTGACTTCCACCTAATATTTATTCGGTATTGTGAAGTACATTCGTGATAAAAGTGATTGTGAACACATAGTGCAAACTGGCGGGGGCTGAAGTGGCCCCCGAAAATGGAGGCAGTGGAGCCGAGGGGAATAAGAGCTGTTTGACCACATACATCTTCAACCCGGTTGAAACATGCACTGGAACGCCTAGTCCGGAAAAGTTTTTGACAAAATCGTCCCCAGGTAAGTGATTCGTAGACTTAATATAAATTTTTTTTGATCGGATTTTGGTTTTATCTAAACAAGAATATCTATAATAAAATTTGCCATATTATATTAATGTGTCAAATGTGTAGTACTATATAATTCAGCTTTGTTTATACTACATGCGTCCTATAGTATCAATATTATAGCAACCAAACTATTATTTATTACAACGTATACAGTGCGTTTTGTTTAATACGGGTTATGGATTTTAAGTTTGAAATTTCGGTCCCCTGTTGATAAAGAACGGTGTTCTTAAATTAACGTAAACATATAAATTTGGAGTCTGTACTAATTTCCACTATATTATTACACAGTAAAAATAATTATTTCGTCACACAGTGACACGTTCTGACGGAAGGTACAGAGTCCCATTTTCGGCACTTTTGCGGGGTGCGTCCCTTATTTCTAAAGGTATAGAGGGTCGCGGTTTTCGCGACAGTAAAAAAAAGGTTTTGCCAACAAAATTTTCATAGCCCTTTTAGTTTATGTGATCCAGGGTGAAATTGAAAAGTATCGGATTTGAGGTACCCCCTGTATCCCAGTTATTTTTAAACTTATCGAAGAAGTTAAAACGTATTCTTCTAGATTTTTTCCGTATATTATTTTTTATAATTATTAGGCAAGCTTAAAATATAAGATTTTTTAAAGTTTTTTTTATGTCCAATTAGTAGGTAGTAGTATAGCCAAATTTATTAAAAACAAAATTCATGTAAGTAATTATTTTACTAGAGATGTAATACTTTCAAACTTAATTCAGAAGATCTGTGTTAATTCTTAACTCTAAATAATTTATTGCAGCATTTTAACTTAATTATGATAAAATTATTGAACTTTACTCAAAACAAAACAATAATTACCTATCTTAATTAAAATTTAAGTTAGGAAAAGAAAAAAGAAACGGAATTTTGAAAGAGCAAAGTTTTTAAAGGTGGTTTTCAAAATGGCCATATGGAAAATTGGAACATTTTCTTTATTCTTCCCCGGCATTGGGATGCCGGAGCACCGGGTTGCCCTAGGTTCACTTCATGCAACGTTTCACAATCAGTAAGGTTATCGAACAATTTATAATAGATTTCTGCAATATAAGAGGCCTAAATACAAACATTTATTCATTACACCAACATCTACAAAGAAATAGACCACACATACTAGCCCTTACGGAAACACAAGTATGTTCTACAACAACAGTAAACTACCTACAATCCCGATTTAGACATATAAGTTCGGAATATGCCTTTTTGTCCGAAGCGACCTTTCTTGTGACCGCGAGGAAACACTCGAACCGAACAACCTAGACGTCATGTGGCTCAAAGTCACTGTCATGGGATTAACCAAGTGCATATGCTGCCTCTATCGCCCTCCGAGCGATAGAGCCTACCAAAGTTTTTTACAACACTAGTTACCCCCTTTGATTCAATACAGGTCGACCACCCCAATTCAGAAATAGTCGTTCTGGGGGATTTCAATGTCCATAACATCAACTGTTTCAAACATTACAACAAGACCGACCAGCGAAGCTGAAGCATTTGCCACCAGCTGCGGTCTTACTAAACTTGTAGACTAACCAACTCCTGATCAGTACACAAGTAACCGCCTCAGGAATGGAAGCATACATCCCGACTTCCATCAAGACCGTCAAAAGGAAAGCCCTGGTTCGACAGAAGATGCGAAAGAGCGTTAATTAGGAAACAGCAAGCCTTCAAGTACTGGCAGCAAAATCAGACCGCTGATGAAGGTCGCAATTATTTTGCCGAAGCGAGGAACGAATGCAAACGTGTGATCGACGAAATCACCGAACATTAACAAGATACTAGATGGTCCACTATCAGTCGGCTCTTTTGATGTAGCGCTTACAAAGGCGAGACGCCGGGGTGAAAGGCGGCACGAGGCCTGAGCGGTTAACCAGCATCTCACCAGGTTCCGCGACGGGGCAAGGAGGGGAATGTTGAGGGCGGGGCTTAGAGTGAACCTTCTAGTGTATTGTTAATGTTCGGTGACGAAACTAAGGACAAACACAATCAAAGGACCAGGAATAAACTTTTGGTCGGTAGCAAAGGCAGTAAGTAAAACTTTAAAAGAATGCTTCTTCCACCTTTGACAGACGAAGGCGGCGTCACGGCGGCTACAGCTAAGGAAAAATGTCGATTTTTTTTCATCGCACTCTACCTTAAACGTCCTTCAAGGCAAGGCTCTCCCCACCATATCCAACACTACCATGGCAGAAATTAATTCTCACCATCGTGATATTCGTAAAATCCTCCAGCATCAGGACCGGATGGAATACCTGCTATCGTGTTAAAGAACTACGCCAACGAACTATCACCCATTATTTCCAGACTTTTTTCTTTGTCTTACCGAAAAGAAATTTACTCATCTTCTTGAAAATCGCTGGAGTGCAACCTGTACCAAAAAAGGCAAAAAACCACGCCATCAAACTATCGTCCAATTGTCTTGCTTCCAATAATTTCCAAAGTCATGGAACGTGTAGTCAATCCACATCTACTCATGTACCTCGAGACCAACAGAATAATTAGCGGTAACCAATACGGCTTCCGCAAACAGAGATCGACAGGAGATATATTGCTCTATGTCACTAATATGGAGTAGGGCAATTGAGAACTACGGTGAATCTCGAGCGATTGCGTTAGATATTTCGAAGGGATTCGACAGAGTTTGACATGACGGATTGCTCAACAAACTGGCGTCCTTCGAACTGCCATGCCAGCATCTCTCTGCAGTTGGCTTGCCAGTTTCCTTACGAACCGATCTCTGTACGTTGCAATTGACACTTTCACCATAAATGTGCCCTCAAGGGCACAATAATTTCACCAACTATGTTCCTCATCTGTATTAATGACCTGCTAACCGAAACCAATAATCCTGTTTACAATTTTGCAGATGACAGTACCCTTGTCTCCCAACTTAGATTAGAAAATCCTTTACCAGCGACTGAGACTTATCACTGCAGACAAGAGTAGATTACAATAATTAATCAAGATCTAGAGAAAGTTCGAACTTGGGGCGAAAGGAATTGGGTCCAATTTAATGCTGCAAAAACCCAAGCACCAATTATGGCAGGATCGATAATTCCTTCATCCTCGTCAATTGGATTACTGGGTGTCTCGGTCGACAGCAATATGTCCTGGCATGACCACGTTGCTAACATCGCAAAATCAGCCTCGCACAACCTTAGTGCGCTATTTCGCAACAAAAAACTATATACACCGCCGCAGCTATCCTTGCTCTACAAGGCACAAATAAGACCGTGCTTAAAATATTGCTCACACATCTGTGGTGCGGCACTTAAGCACAAAATACAGCTGCTGGATTCCATTCAGAAGAGAACTGTGCGTCTCATCGGCGACCCGGAGTTGACCCAGGATTGTTCCAAATTATCCAGTCTGGAACAGCGCAGACACGAAATTTCCCTGTTTTATAGATATTCCCAGAATTTTGCTTGCATCATTACCCCCCAGCAACATCTGTCAGACAGTCACAACAGTGGGTAAGAGCGCACCCGTTCGTCGTACAACTGGAAACACCTAGAACGTCGCTTTCCAAGGACTCCTTTGTCTGGCGCACTGCATCACTCTGGAACTCACTCCCAGGATATTCCCCCAAATTAAAACCTACAATTCAAGAACCGTGTCAATCAGTATCTTCGCACACACACCGCTTGTTAAATGCCATAGGATCTCCCTTTAGTGTGTGTGCCAGTGCCATAAAAATAGCGTTAAAAATAATCATATAGACTTTCTTTGCAAATTTCGAAAAGTTAAATGGATTGCCGCATGAAGCTCCGCTACAGATTGATATCGTGTATTATAGGTTTGATTTTGCATGAAACCCCATAAGAAAAAATCCAAAATTGAAAGATCCGAAGATCGAGGGGGTTATCTTACAGCTATGTAGGTAGGTACCAACTCATCTTTAAGGAAAGTTATCGTCTAAAAATGCCCTTAAAAGCGTAGTGTTGTGGCTTGGGGCACTGTCTTGTCGCAGATAAACGGCATTATAAAGGGCCAATTCATCATCAGTTCTGGAATAACTTCCTCAAGGATTTCTCGGAATCGACGAGCAATGAGACCAAAAATTCTGGAGACTATGCGTCTTCCAAATATGAAACACGAGACCCCAACCTCAAAGCGTCCTTGTAGTGCCCTCTCAAAAATTGAATGGTAATTTTCTGCGGACCAGTGTCTTGTATTATGGCGAGTGAAAATTCCCTCACTAGAAAAATAAGAGTCATCGGAGCAGATAACGGGTCTGCCAAAAGCTTAGTCAGTATGGATTTCTTGTAAATACCATTGACAAAACAACATTTGGCATCGCCGGGATGTAAATGTCGAACTATGTGGCATTTAAGGGCAGATACTTATATTTTTGCAAAATTTATTGAGCATCAAACTTGCATACGAACGCCAGTGGCTTCCTCTATTTGCTTGCAAAAAGATGAAGACGACGACGCTTCTACATACGTTACTTCTTGTCTCTCTTTATCTTGTTTGGTGTATGCCTTAGTATGGGGCTGGATAAATGATCCATGCTCTACTAAATTTGATTTAAGGCTGGTAAATATACCTGAGAAAGGTTATCTTCTCTCTGGATATCTAATAAGAACAAAAAAGATCTCCTAAGATATTATCCCAACCATAGCGCTCAAAATACGTTACCTTTGTAAATATAATTCCGAAGCTTCTTGGAGATTTTCATTAGATTGTATAAAACAAACCAACATATCATACTTTTCATTATTTTCTTAAACCGTCATTATTTAAAAAAAAAATAATTAAATATAATATATAGTAAAATAGAAGCACCAAAACAACAAAAATATTGTACTAATAATCAAAAACTGACAAAACTGCAAGGTTTTTGACAGTTTGCCTTTTGTTTCAAACAAATTAGCAATAGCCTACTACCTACTAATTGGATATAAAAGAAAATTTTAGAAAATCTTATATTCTGAGCTTGTTTTTGAAAATAATATATTCAATTACATATTTTTGGAAAGCCCACATTATGACTACTAAATATAAAAAAATAATACACAGGAGGTTCTATTTAAGAAAACGTATGTTTGCTCATAACTAAAAAACGGAAGGTGTTAGAAAAAACTAACTATGCCACTGGATTCTGCGGAAAAAAATGTATAAGAATACGTTTCAACTTATTCAATAAGTTTAAAGATAACTAAGATACGGGGGTGCCTCAGAAGTGATACTTTTCAATTTCACCCTGCATCTCAAAAAACAAAAAAGCTATGAAAATTTTGCTGTTTTCACAATAAACTAGCACAGTGTCGCGAAAACCGCAACCTTCTGTGCCGAAAATGTCAATTTTCGGACATGTCAATTTTCTAACATGTCGATATTTTTAATAAATCAATAAAAGTTTTATATGTATGTACATACACAACTTTATTTATTTATTAAAAATAACGACATGTTCGAAAATTGACAGACTGACATGGCAGGACGTGTTTTTTGATTGAAGCAGCAGCAAAGTAATTTTTCTTACAAAATAAGTACTTATGAAAACACAAAAAGTACAGTTAATTGTACTAGAAAATGCGTTATATCGCACATGTGTTTAAACATGTAAAGTATTTTTAATACGAGCCTGCTAAAAACTTCCTCCTTTAAAACCTGTACTTTCAACACTCGTTATGTAACATACTATTACTGCGGCTGGAGTGGAACATTAATATAAATGGAGTTTTTAAACTTTGTGGCTTGTCAATAAATGTGATACCTTTTGAACGTTTGAAGAAAATAGTACATTACATAACAAGTGTTGAAAGTACTAGTTTTGAAACAAGGATGCTATTTAGCACGAGAATTGGTCGAGTGCGGAAAACCTCCAAGGTTGAAAACGTAGGTTCTTCGCACAAGCAATTTACACTATTTTTCCTACAACTACCTATGAAAATGACACAAAAGCCCTCGTTGGATTCTTAAGAAAACGATTAATACCACATGCGTGTTCAAATGCACTTTTCAATGCGTGTGTTAAAAAAAAATTGTGTGTGCTTAAAGGCTCACTTACACTTATCACTTTAGATGTTCATCTTGGAGGAATCATCCAAAGTGATAAGTGTAGATTGCCTTTCATTTGTGTTTCATCCAAAGTGTACAATAAAGATGAACGATGAAACATATCGACCCCCGACCAACTTTTGATGAAAGAGTTGTTCCCTGAGCTGATGATTCATCCAAAGTGAAGGCTCAGTGAAAAATGTAAATAAAGCGGGATTTATACTGTATCACTTTTGATGTACACCTAAAGTGACTCATCCAGAATGAAATCGTCCGGAGTGATCATCCTTGTTTACATATTTTCATCCTCTGTCACTATTCACTGTTCGTTAGAATTTCGTCATTTCGTGTTTGGTGCAATCACTTGTAGTACCAGGTGGCCGGAGAAATAAAAGTATTATAGGCGATGACATTGACTTAATTTCAAGTGGACTGATAAATGAATTGAACTCAATCAACTAAAAGACGTTGGTGGGTGAAACCGTGTGTTTCGAGGAGAGAAAATCTTGGAGCTTCGTCTACGCTATTAAGAGAGTGGGGAGAAGAAAATCCTGAGGAGTAGAGAAATTAATTAGGAATAAACGAGGAACAATTCCCATATCTTCTCGAAAAAGTGACTCCGTTTATCCAAAAAAAGATACGTGGTTCCGAGAAGCTTGGAGTTCTAAAATAATTCTACAAATAACGCAAATCTACATTTAAAATAATAGCCACAAACACACAATCGCACTGGATGGCGGCTGTTAAATTAAAAAGTGAAGTAGCGGCGAAAATAAACGCACCGTTATTTACATTTTCACTGAGCCATCACTTTGGATGATTCATCGGTTAAGGGAACAACTCTTTCATCAAAAGTTGGTCGAGGGTCGATATGTTTCATCGTTCATCTTTATTGTACACTTTGGATGAAACACAAATGAAAGGCAGTCTACACTTATCACTTTGGATGATACCTCCAAGATGATCATCAAAAAAGGAAAAATGTAAATGGCGCTTAAACGGTGCGTTCATTTTCGATGCTACTTCACTTTTTAGTTTAACAACCGCTAGTGCGATTGTGTGTTTGTGGCTATTATTATAAATGTAAATTTGCGTCATTTGTAGTTTTATTTTAGAACTCCAAGCTTCTCGGAACCAAGTTTCTTTTTTTAAACGGATAAACGGGTCACTTTTTCGAGAAGATATGTGAATTGTTCCTCGTTCATTCCTAAAAGAGTTCTGTACTCCTCAGGATTTTCTTCCCCCCACACTCTTAATAGCGTGGACGAAGCTCCTATGTGTTCTCCTTGAAACACACGGTTTCACCCACCAACGAACGTCTTGCACGGCCATTTGTTGATATAATTGAGTTCAATTCATTTATCAGTCCACTTGAAATTAAGTCAATGCCATCGCGTATGATACTTTTATTTCTCCTGCCACCTGGTACTACAAGTGGTAGCACCAAATATGAAATGACGAACTTCTAACGAACAGTGAATAGTGACAGGTGAAACCACAAAACTGGATGAAAATATGTAAACAAGGATTATCATTCCAGATGATTTCATTCTGGATGATTCACTTTGGCTTTGGATGTACATCAAAAGTGATGCAGTGTAAATCCCGCTTAAGACAACACGATAGAAGTGAAAACTTTAACAAGCGAGATCATTGTTTGTCAGAATTTCGATCTGGGCCTTCATTGCCGAGATTCCCCCAAAATCCCCCCTTAAATTAGAGCCCCGGTCCTCCCTCGGTCCTCCCGTATGATCCCCCATGGGGCGCATCTACCATAAAAATTTCAACCCCGTACCTCTTCCCGTTCTCCCGAAATTAATTATTTAAGTTTTTCCTTCTCCCCCCCTCATCTGGCCAAACAGGGGGAACGGGGTCCCGTTTTCGTCCAGGATCTTCTTTTTATCCCGGCTACATCCCTTGAAAATTTCAGCCCTCTACCTATACGGGAACGGTTTTTCCCCCAAAATCCCCCCTTAAATTAGAGCCCCGGTCGCCGCCGTATGGTCTAGAGTGGTCCCCCATGGAGCGCACCTATCATAAAAATTTCGACCCCGTACCTCTTCCCGTCTCCTGTAATTCATTATTTGTTTTTTAAGGGAAAACTTCTTTAGGCGCGTTTTGCATTTTTTTTTGTGGAGGTTGAATGAGACCGAGCCGTCACGCTCGGATATGTAACTAACTTAACGCTGGCATATTCCCGTATATGTGGAGGGCCGAAATTTTCAGAGGATGCAGCAGGGGTAAAAAAAAAGATCCTGGACGAAAACGGGACCTCGTAACTCCCCCCATTTGGCCAGGGAAGGAGGGAGAAGGAAAAGCTTAAATGATTAGTTTCTGGAGAACGAAAAGAGGTACGGAGTCGACATTTTTATAGACCATACGGGACCTGGGCTCTAAGGGAGAGTTTTGGGGGAAAAAACGTTTTTCGTCCGATGACAAACGATGACGCCGCGTGATGAAGTTTTTACTTCTATCGTGTCTTCTTACACACAATTTTTTTTCCTTCTGCCCCTTCCCCGGTCCAAACGGAGGGGGGCACGGGGTCCCGTTTTCGTCCAGGATCTTCCTTTTACCCCGGCTACATCCCCTGAAAGTTTTGGCCCTCTACTTATACAAGAACATGCCAGTAGAAGGAGCGTGACGCGTGACGTAACATATCCGAGCGTGACGGCTCGGTCTCATTCAACCCCCACAAAAAAAACGCAAAACGCGCCTAAAGAAGTTTTCACTTCAAAAATTTTCGTCGCGTCATCTGTCAAATCCAAATGTCAAATCAAGTATGCTGTTAAAAAGGACAGCATATGCCACCTATTGAAATAGAGAGAGTCCTGTTGAAATTACTTTTCATCACGCGTGTGATATTAGGCGCTTTCTAGCCATGATAAATGTGTTTTTTTCCCATTTCCATAAGTCGTCGTAGTCTAAATAATTTTCTGCATCTGCGTACATACCTCAATGAAAAGTGAAATCTAATTCATATTTATGGTATTGAAAACTGTAACGTTTTTCATCATGCAGAGAAAAAGCAATTTTTAAACGAGATAGTCTAGAAATTATTTACTTATTTTTTTACAAGAACGACAAATATGCGAGTTGTTATTCATCGCAAAAAATAAGAGATCCCTACTGGAAATTCATCAGAAACGAATAAAGAGAATTAGCGTTCAATCTCTATCGTAGGGTTGTGATTGCTATAATAAATTACTTTCGCAAGGAGAAAAAAGGCGAATACAAATAAATGAAAGAAAATTGTAGTTTTTCAAAAGAAGATTAATCGTTGAGCTAGGATAATGTCAATCATTTTCTTTAGCTTTACGTTTCAACCAAATTAATTTGGGGCGCATAATTTATCGCTCTTGCAACAGGCAAACGTAAAACATGTAGAATGTTTTAAGATTATTTTACGAAATTGCGAATTTACTGCGTTTTCTCTCTTGATATCTTCATTGCGAATCGTAAGTTTCAACTATTTCGCCCCAGAGCTTCTGTCCCGTCGAGTTTGCATTTCTAGCTGCATCAAAATGATTAATATCTGAGAATCCGCCGAATTTGCACATTCCACCTCCATCGGTCAGAAAGGTGTTTGTTTAGGACCCTCTAGAAGCCGTAGGGAGCCTTTTAGGGAATTTTTCGAATCGAATCGATGCCCTTTCTTTACCACTTGAATAGGAATTCCTTTCAACCTATTTTGCACTCAGTAGGAATTACCAACCATCTCATACCGAAAACGTTGGAATAAAAAGGTTTCGATAATGTATCATTAGCGTCCTCCGTCAGCCTCGTTAAAACAGTCCCTAAGGATGAAATCGTAAAAAAAACAAGATGGAGGTAGCAAAAAATCCCACTTTCAGATAATGATAATTTGTCCTTCACTAATTTCAGCTGTTACTTTATATTTGAATGATTTATTTTCCATAAGCCCCAATTTCGTACACCGTGAAAAATGTGAAAGATTTGTTGTTGTATTTAAAAATATGTATTCTTGGTCGGTACTAAACTCGTTACCATATACTTTCGATTTGCTGTGAATACTGAGTCTAAGCGTGAACGATTTCAGATGGGACTAGACAAATTGTGTTTCTTTACATTTGCTATTGATTGATTTATTGTTTCCTAACTGTCGAGCATCTCTACTTTTTAAAAGCCTTTCGAACGGTACAGCTGACCCTTTAAAGCTATAATGGAGACCGGCTGAGATTTTAGAGGCTCTAAGTTCCAAATAAAATTTCTCTTTGCCGAGGGAAAGGCATTGCAGCCCTAAAAAGTGTGCCATTCTAAAGTAGATTTCTTTTAAGGGGAACTTTTCGTGTATCAGTAAATATTGAGTTTTATTTTGACGAAAATAGCTAAATTGAACTTTGCATTAATTCAGCGATCATTTCCTGTAAAGAACGTACGATTGGTAAAATATGGAATCACAACATTTGTTAAAAAAATCGGCGTTTCAAATTTTCAAATTGGGAAAGTTTGCTTGAGTATTTGTAAAATACGGATTTTATGATATTTTCCTGTTATTACAACCAAGGTAGTCGATATTATTTTTTGGTTTGCCGTTTAGATTTATCCACGTTTATTTTCTTTATTTAAAAAAGGGCGTTGGCACGATATATATTTTCGCTACTGTTTCGACTTTTCAAACCGAACTCGCCAATACAATACTGACCTCCCTCAATTTGAATTAGTTTTGCATTGAAGTGGCCACTAAAATTTCATAATGACTATTTTCTTGTCTCATTGATTTTGTTTATGTCGTCAAAAATGTTATTCACTATATCCGTGAATTATTTGTTAACTGTGTCTTTTATTGAGTTTAATTATTACATAGATAACTCTTTCGGTTATAGAATCAAATTTCAGTTTCACAATTCAGACCGGCTAGTAATTAGAATACCTTCTTTAAATGTAAAAATCGAAAGGTCTAAATGCATTATGAGGTACACGTTTCCATCTACAAATGAAATTAAAGGAAAGGATAGATACAATAAACTATCAAAATCGGAAGGAGAAAATTCAGAGGGAAGCGAGAAAAGACGTGAGAGCCTTCAATACCAGAATGATAAAAGAAGCAATAGAGGATAATTGGATATGAAAGTTCTCAGATCAAAGATGAACGTCGCAGGATAATAATATTAAAATTTGTATACTTCTTTGTATTCATTTTCCGAGCCAAAACCCAGAATAGAGAGATCTGGAAAAACCAGTGTGTATTTATGACCGCACGACAGAAGTGAAAACTTCAACAAAACGATATTAAAAACTAAAAACCCTTGGAGGCGTCGGGCGTCCAGCTCGTTGCCTCTTTGAGGCGTCTCACATACTAGACGAACGCCCTACCTCTGGGCTACCGTCTCATCGAAGAGCTTGCGACCGTCGTCAAAATTGAATATAAGTATACACACCACCATAGTTTTCATTTAAAAAATCACCAATTCCACATTTTCAATTTAATCAAGCCGATTTTTGATATATTGTACTCATAACCCGCCTTTTTATTTGGTCCAGATCGTATGGTTTTCCATGAAATATTAACTATGTGGTGACGTGCCCTGTCAAAACTCGAAATCGCAAAGTTTAAATTCATTCAGTTCCACCCTATATAAAAGACATCATCATTTCTAAAATCCCTTCTTGTACAGTTTTTGGTGTAGATTCTTAATTGGTTGAAAATTTCAGGACATGTAGCCGGGGTAAAATGAGGATCCTGGACGAAAACTTGGGCCCCGTAAAATGGGAAGAAAAACAAACATTTTTGAAAAAATGGGAAAAAATTGTAAACAACCTAAAAAAATGTTCGGAAAGTTAAGAAAAGTATTATAAAACGAAATAATAGAGAAAACCAAAAGATTGTTCGGAAAGTTAATAAAAGTATTATGAAGTAATTAAGAGTAAAAAAAAAAAGAAATAATTGTTCGGGAAGGTAATAAAAGTATTTTAAAACGAAATAAAAAAAAAATAGAGAAATGCGGTTTTCGGCGAAAAAAAAAGGGAAAAAAGTGTCGAAACCGGGAACAAGACTTGAGAAAAAAAGCTTAAGAAAAATAAAAACTTCTGAAAGAGATATTACTCTTTCAGAAGTTTCACTTCAGTTGTGTGCTAATAACGGTGAGGTATATACTTTTTTTTGACTTACAAATTCTTTTTTTGACATTTTCCCTAAAAAGTCCTTTTTCCCGACATTTTATATATAGAGAAGCATTTAGAGTTTTCTTCAGCGCTAGAACGTTCGAAAGTGACCACTTTTTCAAAAATATACACGCTCAAAAAAATACTCGCTATTTTGCAATTCTCTCCTATCTGAATAGGAATCAGAAAAAAATGTGTTCAGAAAATTTTAAAATTCAGTAAATTATTTTTGAGAATTATCGTATATCAAAGCAAAATTTTCAAAACTCGCACATGTGACGTGACGTAATACCTTGAAAACGGAAAATCGGATTGCCAAAAACAAGCGACCTTCGGCTGCCCCCCAAGTTTTGCCCAAAAACGTGCCACTTCCCAAATTTCCACTCACAGCCGTTTTCGAGAATAGTACTAAATATCTAAAATAGCCGAGCTTGACGCATGACGGCTCTGTCCGTTCACTACCCTGGAAAAAGTGTGCGGAACGCTCCAAAAGAAGTTTTCACTTCAGTAGTCTGCTCTGCGTGACGGCTCAGTCTTATTCACTACCCAAGATTTTTGTGCAGAACGGCGCTATAAGAAGTTTTCACTTCAATAACAAAGACAGAGATTTTTTATTGCAGTGGCACACACTCTAAAAGGAGATCCTATGAGACTCGACGAGCGGCATGTGTGCGATGATGTTGACTGGCACGGTTCTTGAATAGCTTGCAGGTTGTAATTTGGGGGAACAGAACATGTCCTGGGAGTGAGTTCCGCAGTGATGCAGTGCGCCAGACAGAGGAGTCCTTGGAAAGACACGTTTTAGGTGTTTCCAGTTGAACGACGAACGGGTGCGCTCTTGCTGTCTGTCGTGACTGTCTAACAGGCGTTGCTGGGGGCGGAATGAAGCAGGCCAAATCCTGGGAACACCTGCCTTGGAAATATCTGTAAAACACACATGTTCGAAGGGCTTCAGACTATCTATATCCCGGGTCAACTCCAGGTCGCCGATGAGGCACATAGCTCTTTTCTGAATAAAATCCAGTAGCTTTAGGATGTGGTTAGATGCGGCACCCCAGATGTGTGAACAATATCCTAAGCATAGTCTTATTTGCGATTTGTAGAGCAAGAGCAGCTGTTGCGGTGTACTTATTTAGTTTTTATTTTTCAATTTTCAATTTCAATGTTTATTAATGATAGCATACATATGTATTTTCATAAGTCAAATCTCTTTGTACAGCATTCTTCTACTTAAGATCAGCCACCTAACTAAGCTTAAGGACTATGAATAATATGCATTAAATAAAAAAGACAAATTAAAGAGTCCTAAAATATAAAATAGTCAATTTTAAAAATACACGATAAAACATACCTGTCAAACAAAAAAAAACATAGAATACAGATAGAAGACTTGGTTAAAATGGTACTTATATACTCACAAACAAAACAAAAGATAATAAAAAGTTTACCTAGGTAGCTTTCAAAAAATTTAAAGATTCACTGGTATTGCAAAATGCATTCTCAATCAGCAGCCTCCTGACCTCTCCCCTAAATGTTTTTGGAGAAAAGCCTTCAGTTGGTCAGGTAATACATTATAGAATTTAAGACCAATAAAATCAGGCTTTCTTTGACACCTTTGAAACCTACAGAAAGGAACTATTAGATTATCTCTTCGTCTGGTATTGTATTTATGCAGATTTTTATGTGATATATAGTCACACATGGTTTGTTTGATGTAAATAAGGTTTTCAAAGATATACTGGCACTGTCAGAATATTAAGTTCTCTAAATGCACTCCTACAATCTTCCCGAAAACCCAAGCCTTGCAGAATCATTATCGCCTTTCTTTGAAGTCCAAAGCACGAGGCGAGTCCGCTGCCCCTCCCCAAGCTATTATGCCATATGCTATGGCAAAGATATGGTATGCAGTTAACAGGGTCTCTCGCGATACACAGCCATGGAGATTTCTTAGAACAAATATAGCTCCATTCAATTTATCACTTATATAATTAATGTGCTGATCCCATTTTAATTTCTGGTCAAGATAAACTCCCAGGAACTTGACAGGTTCCTGGTTTGTATATTCAAAATCCAAATTTTTTAGAGCAAAAATAATGTTATGGGTTTTCTCCCTGTTCAATAGCAATCCGTTTGCCGTGAACCAGCTTTGAGCCCTTGATTGTACGTAATCAGTTTTTTGCAAAGCCCCCAGAAATGTTGATCAGAGATGGATATAGTCTAGTGATGGGAGTATTCGAATACAAGAATCGCAAAGTTCTCGATTCTGCGCGGAATCGCAAGTTCTCGATTCTGACGAGTTGTCGCTTGGCTGTTCTCGAGTGCCTCTCGGTGACGCGGCGTTAAATACTAAATACTGGTTGCCAATGGACGCGAATTAAAATACGCGAACTGAAGAATTGAATCATTTGAATGTCCGTGCGAATTAGCATCCGTTGAGACGTTATTCCTGTGAGCGAAAATCGGGTGTATTCACTGTATTCTCTCTAGATACTTCCTAAGATTGGTTGTGTTGTGGTGGAACTGTAGAGTTTTGTTGCAAGTCGAACAAGTGACCTGTTTTTTGCCCTTCTTGCAAAAGAAATTCCACACATCGGACTTCTTTGACCCTGGTTTCATGATTATTTATTATGTAGGTTTATATAACAATTAACAACGAACGAACGAATGACGAAAAAACAGGCGGACGGGTTACTTTACAAATATACAAATCACAAATACTCGTACCGGCGAGAACACGGCATAAACTAAAAACCATAGATAAAGATCTCCAAACTAGGCACTATTAGCCAGGAAGAGACGCGCTCCGAGGAGTAGGTCGTACCCAATTTGCCGATTGTCACATAATTATCAGATTTTATCATAATTTTGCCAGTATTCTGATAATTTCCAATGGCGAATCAAAAGGGATATATTTTGCAGGTTTTAACATAATTTCCATCAAAATCTAATAATTTTGGCTTAGCCATCACATAATTTTATTTCATGCCATCGGCAACACCGGGCGTGCCGTAAATGCGACTTTTCGTACAACTTCTCGATTCTTGGTTCTCGCATAAGTTTTCGATTCTCTAAAACGTTCGATTCTCCCATCACTAATATAGTCGTATCATCCGCAAAGACAGTGTAGCCAGCATCCAGGTCACACAAAGGCAGGTCATTTGTGTATATCAAGCCACTGGTTTATGGAAATTATAAAAAGGCAGTTTTTCAGCAACAAATCATGGGACACACAATCAAAGGCCTTGCTTAGATCACAAAACAGTACTGAATTATACTGGCTTTTTTCATATGATTCCAAGATGCGTGACATTAACTCAAATACCCCAAGAATTGTATTTTTATTTTTCCTAAAACCAAACTGACTTCTGGCAAATAAATTGTTATGTTCGAAATAATGAGTTATAGCATTTGCCATACATTTCTCAAATATTTTAGAGAAGATAGGCAATAGTGATATAGGCCTATAACTTGTAATGGAATTAATGGCACCCCTCTTAAAGACTGGGCATTTCAATACATCTGGAAAAATATTCTCTTTTAAAGAATAGTTTATCAGCTTGGTGGATGGTATAT
>MU182133.1:201747-235638 GCA_016904865.1 Pissodes strobi
AGTGCAAATATTCTGTTTCGGTATTGTGGATAAAACTCTGTTTTAGTGCATGTTGCCGAAGGTTCCAAACCCCAACGTAGTGTCCAATTGCATTCAATCTCTGAATAAGAGAAAGAGATAGAGACATTCCTGCTCAATTTTGATCCCATGCCTATTTATAGTAAAATATTAGAAAAAGCATTGAAAACAAGAATATCTGATCATTTTATCAACAGTAACTTATTGAATAAGAGTCAGTTTGGTTTTAGAAATGGAGTATCCACTGTGATGGCCATAAACCAGTTACTACTGTAACCAATGCTTTTAATTCTGGGGACCATGTCTCGGCGCTTTTTTGCGACTTGACTAAGGCCTTCGACTGCGTTTCTTCTGACATACTGGTATCAAAACTGAAATACTACAACTTCTCATCCAACAGTGCTGGTCTAATTGAGTCATACTTGACCGACAGATGCCAGTTTGTTGACTTTGGTGGCTCTGCTTCGGGCGTTCTGCCGATCCAGTTTGGGGTGTTTCAGGGGTCTGTCCTGGGACCTTTATTGTTCATCATATATATGAACGATCTAGTTCTCAGCGACCCTGTTGCGGACTTTGTTTTGTTTGCTGATGATACAACTGTATTACAAGCTGGGTCGGATATTGATGGGGTTAAGATGAGGTTAGAGGGGACGCGAGCGAGGGTATCTGATTGGTTCACAGCCAACTGCCTCACACTGAATCGGGGAAAAATTGAAATACTGACCTTTTCATTAAGTGCTTTGGCGAATCTGGATAATCCAGAAAATCTTAAATTTCTCGGTGTACACATTGATCCTAGATTAATTTGGCATCAGCATGTTGATCAAACCAGTAAAAAAATATGTAAAAGCATATATGTTTTGAGGAATCTGGTTGATACTGTTTCTAAAGACGTGTTGGTAATGACATTTCACTCACTAGTACAGTCAATAATATCATACGCACTACTTTCCTAGGGTCATGCAGCTGCAGTGTCCGACATTTTTAAATTACAGCGAAGAGCTGTCCGAGTTATCTCAAGGTTGCCCTATCAGGCAGATTGTCGACAAACCTTTAGGGAACTCAAAATTTTAACTGTTCCATGTTTTTATATTGTGCAGTGTTTAAAAATGACAAAAAATATTAGCAACGTTCTTATTAGAAACAATGACATACATGAGTATAATACCAGGCATGGACAGAATTTGCGGATTGACTTCCATTGGATTGAAAGGTCGCGCTTCTCTGTCAGTTACTTTGCCCCAAAGTTATTTAACAAGCTTCCTTTGCCTATAAAAAATTTGCCACCAAGACCTTTTGTGAAAAAAATTAAAACCTACCTTCTAGATACGGCATTTTATTCTATTGCAGAATTCTGTGATGCACCTATGACAATGGCAGATTTTTAATCTATTTTTTAAACTGTTAGTATCGTCTTCTGTTTGTCAAAATATTAACTAATTTGTACCTTTGCAATTTATTTACATTAGTTTTATTTACTTTATTATTTACACATTCGTTTTTATTAATTTTAAGTGAGACCTCGTAACTTGTCTGTTTGATATGTACTTTTCCACAGTTTATATCTTGATTTGATTGTACTTTGAGTTTGTTATTTTAATTATAGATATATACTGACGTATGCAAACACTCTTGTAGTGTAATAGCATGAATAAATACTTTGACTTTGACTTTGACTAAAACTGGTGGTAATCCATGGACATTCATAGAAACTTTTCTGAGACCCGAAACTTTTTGAGAGTGGCTATTGGAACTTTATGCTTTTTACATGCTACTCTTTTTGGTATTCGAACCATCTTTGATCGCCCTTTGTAGGTTATCTTCTCTATATTTTTAGCCTATAGTTAGTTTCGTTGTCCCAAAGAGCGTAACTAGAAGAAAATACCTAGTTAGGAATTTATGAAGGAACTTGTGTTTCAATGAACTTAAACAGGGTTGAAGTAGAAAATATACCAACACAGTTGTTGGCTTCTGCATATATCCCTAACAAACAACTATAAGGAACATTAAAATAAATACATTTTATAATTCATTTTAATTTGTTTTGAGAAACTGACTGCTAACGGAAAAAATTAAAAGCTTAAGTTGTTATTGGTCCTGTGGCCAATAATAGAAGTCATATCAAAATTTTAATACAGTTATTGGCCCATAAAATATCGCTAAATTATGTTTTTTTATGACGCTATAAGTGGTAGTTGGTAGTAACTAAAATTCTATCCCATTAAATAAACTAAGTCATAAAACAAAAATTAGTTCTTGGCTGTTTAAGCCGTTACATTTAATATTACTCGAGCTATATTAAACCCTAAAGGTATCCATATTATCCTTTAATTTAGTTAATTAAGTTACTTGGTCTGTTGGCATATTGTAAAATTATAGCATACCACGTTCTATAATAGTATGGTTTTCTGTTTTTCCACATTCTCATAAGCACATATAATCTAATTTTAGTTTAATGTTTGCGTATCGGTTAAAAGCGTACGCACATACGATGTACCAATGAATTGAGGTCTGGCACAAAATTCATAAGTATTCAATATTGGAAGGAAAACCGAAACCTGTCTATTGATTTTTTTGATTGAATCGACCTGCAAACTCATTAATTTTATTAAAATCGGATTAAAACAAAAATTGAGTAACACAAAAATGTCCCCTATTTAGGCCACCTGATCTCACTCCGTTGGACTTTTTTTGTGGGGTTACCTCAAGCGTATAAATTTAGACCATTCAGAAACATAGAACATTTAGAAGAATCTATAAGAAATTGTGCGTCAATGATAAATAAGAATAAGAATAGAGTTTTCTTCCAGACCATTTTGTGTATGGAACGTGTAGGAGGCCACACAGAATTATAATTTTTTTCTTGAGATCAATTTCAATATTTTATCAATTTAATCCCAGTTTAGTTTAGTTTGACATGTTTCTTTAAAACCTACGACACTAGAGACAAAGCTATCCATAATGTGGAGCTTTATATTCAGAAAAATGCAGCACTAATTTCCGCAGCCATTATCCGCAAATTCGCAAGCTAATCGCTTGTTTTGTTTCTTGTTTATGTATCGCCTCTCTATAAGGAAAGTATTATTTTAGGAAAGTGCACGAACAAGGTAGTAGTATTAGATAATTAAATAAATCAGTTACAAAATACCACATTATAAAAAGAGGAAAGAACACCTTATGGAAATATGTTTGTCTACAATAAAATTGTAATGTAATGCCGGGTCCAGACCAAGCAGACGAAACAACGACAAAACAGAAACATTCAGGTTTCGCGACAAAGTAGCGACAATTTCAATAGATTTCTGGGACATTTTTGTTTTGTTTCCAAATTCGGAGACTTTTGCTACTCCCGTCTCGAGTCGGTAAAGATCATAGAGTCTCTGTTTTGTCTGTGTATTTTAGGACAAGTTATTGGCGCAGTGTGGACGGTGTACATTGACAAAAGTATGAGACCAGTGGATCTTTGTGTTACATTTATAGCACTTCTAGAGTTAGCATGTCGTTTGCCAACTGCAGGACCAATAAGGCGTATCAGATTTTCGAATTCTTTGCTGGACATCTCTAGAAAATTCTCAAAGCTTGAGCGAATCTTACCATAGTCCAATATCATCCTCACTTAACTCAACAAACAATTCATCTATGTAATAACGATCTCGCTTTTTTAGGTCTCATCCAAAAACGTTTGCGTTTTTTGTTGCAACATTGGATGAAGAGGAGAGAAACATAAAACTAGCAATAAATCATCATCTTCTGGCTGGTGAAAAGGCCACATGGTTAAAAAAAACCTTATTTGCCACAACTCAACTTTGCTCTTTTCTCCTTGTGGTATGGACAGTTTGTCTCAATATTGTCTTGACTGAATACCTTATTTTTTGTCGCAATTTTGTCGTGTCTTTATCTTAAAATCGTGTTAATTTTTTGTCTGCTTGGTCTGGACCCAGCACTAGAGATACATTCTTTATATACGGGCATTCTAATATTGCGCCTCCATCGCGATTGCCCTTCCACCCATGAGCCTCCCTCCTACATCGTCGCTACAAATCGCATAGGCCCACATCCATGACGTCACAAGCTAAAATTTTGTGAGTACTTTGCCCTTGTAGAGGTATTGTCTCTATTTAAGCTATAAAAGTATGTTCAACAACTTTCGATTTTTCTATTTCGAACACTTTTTCTTTGTCCAAGATATTTTTGGTTACAGTGCATGCATCCGATTTCATATATTCGACTTTTTTACAACATTTTTTGTTCTTTGAGCGACCCCATAATTTCTTAACGTTAACTCAGTTTGGTATACTAATTTTAAGTCTACATTCTTAAGATTTTTTTGGAATCCTCTAGTATACAGCGTGTTCTGGGAAGTTCTTTCCTTATGAGAAACCAGATCTCTGAAAAAGCGTTTATCAGTAATTCCAGGTTTGAAAAGAATTTATTTTAAATGGGATTAACACAAAAATAAGAATTGATTATTATTAATAATAAACTATTTTTTCTTCAAACGTCAGTAAAATCGTCATTACTCGACTGTGTAGGCGGCCGTGAAGTTTCGTTTTTCCTCTGCCGGAGCTTTATTTTTCACTTTTCAGCCGGCGGAGGTAAAAGTGTTGTCATAGCAACATAGACACAAACAACAAAACAAGCGCCAACAACTCGAGATTTATTAAACTAAAATTTGTATTTATCACTCAATTTGTGCACTGCATTTCTAAAAATCACTAATTTAGGAACAAATTGGTATTATTATTTAATCGAACTTACCCAATAACTGCTTATCAATACGGAATTAAAACGCAATCGGAGACGCAATTTTAAAAAAATAATTATTGTTGACAGTGCCCACTAACAGCTTTGTTACATTACTATAGCAACAACCTGTGCCTATTCACCGACACCGGTCTAAGCCCCCTTGCGAACCCACTTATCTTTAATAATAATTATTATTATTACTATTAAAAAGAGATGTTTTTGTATTAATTTGTCGACATTTGAAGAAAAAACAGCATATTTTATTTGGAGGAAAAGTTACTTTTCCTCCATATAAAATAATATACTATTTCAGAAACCTCGTAAGTTCAGTTATCGTTTATTAAAATGTTGATGCAACCAGCAGTTACACTCGATATTTGAACTTCTTTGTGAAATATTATATTTTCATATTTCACAAATTATAATTCTAAAGAATATTTTCTTATTACATTTTGCTTTGAAATGGAAATCAAGGGTACTTCTCTCTTGGATCAATTTTGAATTTTAAGACTTTTTCGCCCCAATGTACAAGATATCTCAAGTTTTATCATAATAATATAATTTTCTCATAAAGCAGAACCTTTTATAAATAGTGATTTTTTTTTCGTAAAATTAACAATAAAAAGTTTCTCATAGGGAAAGTTTCCAGGACACGATATGATATCGAAAATTTTGTATTTTCATCCTGAGGAGTGAAATCGCGAATGATCTTTCTAAATGCATGTCTTTTAATTAGTCTATCGAATAAATTAGTATTGAAACCATTAATTAACTTTGGCTATTTTCTTGTCTTTTTTTCATTGTTAAATCTTTCTTTACCGAGAGGAAACTTAGCGATACGGTGTACTAAGCAATGGAAACTGACCAATTTGTGTTGGTCGCAGTGGAAGATGCCATTAGGAATATATCGGTTAGTGGCAGTATATTTTTTCTATAAGTATCAAATTCCAGTGTGTTATTATCATTCCCAATTATTAAAGTATCTAAAAATGATAGTCGGCCATTGTTCTCGACTTCCTAAAGTATATTTAATGGTGAGAAAACGGGTGGTTAGTTTTTGATATTAGCAGCTTTTGTCTCGAAAATAGCGAAAACGTTCCTTGGAGATTCGAGATATATACCTGGAGATTAGGTGGTGAAAAAGGAAATATCACCTGATTTCGAGAGGAAGGATAAATAACTGTTGAAAACGCATCTGAACAGCAAAAATGTTTTAGAGCAATCAATAATTACGCGTGCACGGTCGGTGCTTGGATATTACTTGGATACTGTGTCCTTGAAAAACAACCCTTTCGAACATTGCCAAACTGCGGCCTAATCAGATCACTAATTTGGGAAATTACTTTTTAACGAAAGCTCAAGAATCGGAATTTCATAGAATCATATGTGCTGCTGATGTGTCGACTATGCCAGTGCGACTATCCCGAGCCTCAACACCAACACTCGACGAGGGAAGAAAAATTCTGGGACTTCTCGCCCAAGATCGGGTTCCTTATTACAAATATAAACCTCAAATAGTTCTCGAAAACTTTGACTTCCGATTCTACCGGGAATCGTACAATTATAATTATTGACCAGACGGTGATGCATAATAGATCAAACCCTCCTAAATAAATTTCAAGGTCGCAACTTTTGTGGAAATGTCAGTACCCATTACCCAAAGTTTGCTTATGAAGAATGCAGAGAAGATTTCCAAGTACCGAGAGTTGGAAAACAGAATGAAGACGCAATGGCAGTTGAGTCATGTCGAAGCAGTGCAAATAATAAGCATTATAAGATCCTTTACACAAATAGTGCACTATATAAAAATCGGCCTTTCCCATTGGTCGATTCGCATGGCCCTCCGCTCGCTACGGGGGCTCAAGAAAAGGAAACTAACCAGGTGCTAACCCAATCTAACCCAAGACATACCCAAAATCAAGAAAAAAAGCTGTTTAGAAACATAATCTTAAAAAAAAATAAAAAAAGCAACGGGGTTCGAACCCGCGTTTTCCAGGTGAGACCCGATGATCTAAACCCCTACACCACTAGGGCTCTTGATAGAAATTGGTTGCATCACGCAGACATATCGTAATACGAGATGGATCGACCAATGGGAGAGGTCGATTTTTACATAGTGCACTATTTGTCTAAAGGATCTTTAAATGCAAATAATAATTTCATCAACTGGAGTTATTCTAAAAACCTATAAAGCAATATCGAGAAGTTCGGGCTGACTAAAAACTTCTACAAGCCCATTCAGAAAGCTGTCATGTTTTCGATCATCAGAATTATGCTTTCGACCATCAGAATTATGCTTTCGACCGCGAGAATTTTTCGGAAGTTCATCGAAAACATCAGAAGTGTCATCTCAAACGGTCCCATAACACAGAAAGGGTTCCAGCAGGGTGTCCGTTACAGTGGTCCCGGTGGTCCAATAGCTTTCGTTTTTAGCACCCTATGGCACACACTTAGCACCCAAAGCTAGCACCACTCCACTTCTCAAGTTTTAATGCAGTTTTACCGAGGGGGCTAATGTAATGCTAGCCTCCCCGTTATGGTATTAATTTAAAATTTTAGCACCAAGTACGTTACACCTAGCACCCAACTTACAGAGCTAGCACCACAACCCCCAACGAATTACAGAGCATTTTTGTCAGAGGGGGGGGGGGGGGGGGGCTAACGTAACGCGAGCCCGCCACGTTTGTATATTTCCCTTCAAACTTTAGCACAGTCTACTATACACCTAGCACCCAATTTACAGAGCTAGCACCACACCCCCCAGCGAAGTACAGAGCAATTTACCGGGGGTAACGTAACGTGACTAGTGAGTATGGGACCTGCTATGCTAATATTTTGATCTACTGCATACTGCTCCGCGCTATTTTAATCTCTTATTTATATCTTTATATTTCTTCATGGGTTAATTGGTAACAGATTATATTATATCCATATCAACTGCTGTAGTTAAATAGGTATTGTAATTTGGGTTCTACGTGATTCAATTTTATTATTAGGTTTAGAATAGATGCTTAGTCTGGTTGAGTAGAATAGCATTAATTAGCTAGAATTCGCCAGCTATGCTCTAATTATTGTACCTACCTACTTTCATTAATGTTTTGTATATTTTTTGGTTTGATTGGAAAAATAAAATATAATTGTAAAACCTATATCCTATGAGTAGAGTCGCCTGAATGAAAGGGTATTTTTCAATCAATCCATCGATTTCAAACTCAATTTCTAACGTATACCAAAATTTTATAATCTTTAAATACTTATATAAGTTAGCAAATTAATAAAACCGGATCTCGAACAGGGTATTTTTAGGGGGCTAAAAAGTTTTAACATTCATAAATCTCGATTTGTTAAACTTATAGGTTTCATTGTCTCAAAATAAAGGCAGCGTTCAATAAGTAGCATTATTTTTAGGAACTATTAAAAAAATGAATTTCTAAATACTTGTGACTATTCTTTATTATTAAATTGGTATGCATAGTTATTTGCGTGCATTTCTCTTTTACAAGCTGTTGTTTTCCGCTTAATTGTCCTGTTTACGGATAGTCTCTGGCCGCATTCTAGTGTCGCCATAATAGGGTTTATTACTGTGAGTGCCGACCAAACTTTGCTACTAAATTTAGATTTTAATGGCCTCGGAGAAATGGCCTCGCATGGCAGATTAACGACACACATAATTAAATACCATCGCTTAATTGCAGACGAATCTCTAAAAGACTTTTTTCTAAGTCGAACGAAAGTAAATAATCATTTACAAAGATGTTTGATTCGATACGAGTGTCGACTATAAAAACTTTTAATCTTAACGCCTAGCCTATTGTATCTTCTAGTGGGGATCTATTGCATTAATGTGCTTAATATGGTAACATATTTATCATTTTTGCGCCACTTAATTCTCAACATACCGATGAAATAAATTATGATTTTCAATAAATAAATCATTGCAATATCTGAATAATAATTTACTGAGAGACATTAAAAAAGTAAGTGGCGTATATAACCGTATAGTCCAAAACTTCATATATATAGTTAGGTCCTAAAGTACTTTCGTTTACTTTTTTTAAAATATCACGAAGACATTTAAAGTTTAAAATTCCATCTTGTACATAGAGGCAATATTAAACATATTTTTATAGAAGTATAAATTATTCATACCTCATTGTTTGTTTTTAATTTCATAAGCGCATCTACTTAGAAGTCAAAACTACATAAAAGTAGTCTCTTGTATTGTTGTGCTAGAGCTAGCCGATGTTGAGTTCGTCAAAGTAAAATCGCTTAGAAATGTTCAAAAATTTAATATGTAATTCTCTTAGTGAATCTACATCGAAACGTTTTTAGTATGTTTCTAAGGAATGTTTATAGATAGGTGAATTGAAATAAAGCGTATCGCTGAAATGGCCAGAAGCATATCCGCTAAATTTTTCTGAATGGCTGAAATTTACTTTTATTTTCGTTTAGAGGACGCAACAACGTGCCATTTGCTGTCGAAAACGTGTTTCAATAAATTCGCCTCTTCCAAACGATTTATTATTGTTTAATTTACCACCTCAGAATTCAAAAATGTATTAGGAATAGAGAACTTTATAGTGCATAATAAAGTTAATACAGAAACAATGGGGATTATTCAAAAAATATTGACGTCTTTGAGTTTACGGATTTTTCGGAGGGTTGTGCTTCAAATGCCGAAACAATTCCGTGTTAAACATTCATTATGTCATACATGCATTTAAAACGGGATTTTTTAGTTGGAAATCAGTCCACATACTTAATGGAAGGAAAATGCTTTAACTGGTAATTTTAACGAGCACTTCGCCGTGAACTTACGCTTACACGCCAAGCAAATATTCAAGATTCACTTAGCGAATTATGCCTCGTCAGCTATTTACAATGTAATTTTGGGGCAGCTAACAAACCTCTTAAGGTTTAATTCTTTGAAGTGAAACTCTTTTAGGCGGGCTGTAACTAGATAGTAAGCTGGTGAACGTGTTGCCTAAACGTGTAGCACGTTGCAGACAACGCTACGAAATGTGTGACGGCTAGATGATCGAATAATAATTTAGTTTACACTGAGTTAGTGTCGGTTATGGTTTGCTTAACCTGTGTTAATTTCGTCTAATTTAGCCAAATTGGGGTTTTTCTAAGGTATTTGCGTTAGTCGAAGCTTTTGGGAGATCTTGTATATGTATAAAATAACTTTTTGGATGTTAAAATTTTTTTACATTATAGAAATATGTTCGAAAATCATTTTTTTTATAAATTATTTGGGTTTAGATGAGAAATATACATACTTCACTTCAACGACATGTCAAAACATTGAAAGGCGTATTGCATTAAAATTTTCTATATTGCCTCAGAGGCAAATGTAGATGACTTCGAATAGATATTCGAAGTCGTAAACATGCCGAATTATAAAGGCAATGACGCACGAAGCCGGGTACCACCCATGCTATTCTTATTCTTTATTGCTCTATGAAAAAACTCGTAATGACGAAAACTTAAATTCAGGGTGAGGTCCTGTATCAAAGGCATCATCACTTTAAAAATTCTCTCTTTTACGTTTTTTTAACGTAGTTTATGGCTAAGTGATCGGCTTTTCTATATAACAAAATACTTTTCGAGAAAAAAAATCTCAATTTTTTGAGCTAGAAATTGATGTTTTTACATTTTCCCTGAGTAGTCCTTTTCTACATATTTTCGAAAGAGAGAAGGAATTGGAGAGTTTTATCTCCTCTAAATTCGGCATTGAACTGTTGTCTCGGTTTTTTTCGATCCTCGCAACTTTTTCGGCCCCAGAGCGACCTAATGACCCCCTTTTTCAAAAACATACCTGCCCAAAAAAAGAAACGTATCCAGAAAATTTCATCAAATCTGTTAATTTTTTCGACAGTTATCGAGTATCAAATAAAATTTTGAAAAATCGCACTTGTGACGTAAAAATTCGGAAACGGAAAATCGGATCAACAAAATCAAATGACCGATAGTTCCAAGTGTTGCCTAAAAACGTGGCAGATCTCAAATTTCCACTCCAAGCCTTTTTCGAGAACATATTGTATGCAAGGATACGACGCGACGTTCGCGCTCCCATTCACGCGACACGGTCACCAGCTTACTCTCCACTCTGATACAATTTGTAACATCTGCACCTAAAGAATTTTTACTTTAATAAGTGTGTGGTACACAATCAAACTAATTTTTTTCCTATTCGAGGTGGATTAAAAGTCAACCTGTCATTTCAAAAAAAATTATGTGTTTGTGAACGACACACCAGAAGTGAATTTTCATTGCTTGCACAGTGAATTGGGTATACATCGCATAACTCTCTCTCGGTCTGTCTTTACTTTTTCACGTAACCTGGTATATACATTAATATAAAAATTACTATATTTCGTCAAATCAAAATTCGGAAATCGATAGAATGTCACGTTACACTTTAGTGTAGGGGGTAGTTTAGGTTAATTTGAGTTAGGGTTAGTTAGGGTTTCAAAAATATACCTTCTGATAAAAATACTCGCCATATGCAACCCCCAAATGTTGCCTAAAAACGTGGCAAACTTCAATTTCCCACTCTGAGCCGTTGTAAGGTTTTGTAACATCCGCGTTCACGCCATGCGACACACGTTTACTACCTTACTCTCCACAATGATACAATTTGTAACATGCCCGCCTGTTCAATAAGTTTCTATATTCACCTATGTTGGGGTTTGGAACCTTCGGCAAAATGCACTAAAACAGAGTTTTATCGACATGGACAATAATACCGATACAGAATTTTTGCACTTGACGCGCGTTTCGTTAACCATGTTAGCACCATCAGGAGATAATTAAAACTAAGCTTGAAATCTACCTAACTCACTTTTACACTGCAACACGTTTTTCTTCTTGAAGTTAAAGTGAAAGTAAAGATTTTTTGTTCAATTAAAAAGAAACCTAGCCCCGGAGAGTCGTGTTACAAATGCCTGGTCCCGGTAGTGGGGTCGTTAGAGCGCCACCAGTTCTGTCCAACTAAACTGAAAAAGCTCCGCTGGTGTTGTACAGGGTGGCTAGGCTGGCTTATTAAATCAAAAATTGCTCAAGCTTAACTGAACAATAAAACACAATCTAAAATTTAAGGAACAATATATTTGCTACTAAGTTTTTTTTTAACACAGCAACAATTTATCTGGAGTAAAATGGCAAGTTAAACACAAAAGAATGTTAAATGACTATTAAATTTAACTAATAATTGGCATTTTAAGATCCTTTACACAAACAGTGCACTATGTAAAAATCGGCCTATCCTATTGGTCGATTCATCTAGAAACGATCCGCCTACAAAATAACAGCTGACAGCTGAAACTTAACCTCGTATTTTATTCTGTTTTGTTTGTTTTGTTGTTTGTTTGGTATTTTCTTTTACGCGCCAAAAGAACAAACTAACTTAGTTTTTCATTAATATTTTTAATAAATAACAATCTCCCCCTTAATATTTATCTATGATAACAATGTTTGTGCACGTAATTGGCGAGACTTGCCTCCCAAGTGAGTTTAATAATGTACTATGTACTGAAGAAGGCCTACAAAATAAAGTTTTGGTGCGTAGCAATTTAAAGACGATGGAAGACATTAATCTTTGGGTCAAAGCCTTTGGGAAAAATAGCAAGACACAATGGAATGCAAGGACATCATGTCCCGTAGGGACAACAAAAGTTTGTTCGTAAGTTAATGAAACGTTTTCGGGCAATATTATATTCTCGAACACCTGCTGATGCAGAGCAAGCCCTATTCAATTGCATTTCCAACTGCAAATATGAAAACTGGATAAAGTATGTTCAAAGTCAGTGGAATATTAGAGAAAAGTGGTGTTTAGCATGGCGGAATGAGGACTCAAGGGGGCACTATACAAATAATTTTTGTGAAATATCAATTAGACTTTTTAAAGACAATGTCTTATGTAGAGTGAAAGCATATAATGTTTTAGCCCTAGTGGATGTGATAAGCTCAGTACTCGAACATTTTTATAGACGAAAATTAAGAGAATTTGCAAATAGTAGATCTGCAAATGTTAGATACTATTTCCTAGATATAATGCGAAGGACCAATTATCTCGACAAATCTGATATAATTTATTTTGACAAAAGCAATTATATAGTCCCAAGTGAAAAAAATAAAAATGATTATTATGTCGTGAATGTTGAAAATGGATGTTGTTCTTGTTTTCAGGGCCTTGAGGGAAAGTTTTGCAAGCACCAATGTGCCATATACAAATATTTCGAAGTTAAAACACTATACTTTCCACCAATAACTATGGAAGACAGGTACAACATTGCAAAACTGGCTCTTGGAGAACAAGCTCTACCTATTCATTTTTATGAACCATTCATTTTAGAAAACCATTACAACAATAGCACACTTTCAAATGTCGAATCAAACTCTAACAGTTGCAATGATAACAATAATAGTCCATGTACTTCCTTCGATGATACTCATGTAGTGATTCTAGGGGACCCTGTACTAACAACTTCTATTTCTGAAGATGAAACTTGTACTACTAGCATTGAAGATACTTGGAACATTATTAAAACCCACCACGAGTCTTTCGGTACTTCTTCTAATGGTCTGAGAATATTAAATAACAAATTAAAAGCTATCAAAACCGAGGGGCAATGGGAATCTTTTGTACACACCGCTGCTAATTCTGTGTCACTTAGAAGAAACGCAGCAATTAAAGTTCAACCTACATCAATATCTCGAAGAGCAGCACGAGTTACCAGAGGAAGTAAAAGACTGCCCTCTGGAAGGAGATTTAAGGACGAGAGAATTAGCAAAAAGCGGAAACGAAGTTTAGCATTAAATGTTAAATTGAACAAACCGAATGCTGCGTCACCACATGGTTACAATCCGTAGATTTTAGCACCTTTTCAGATTTCAAAATAATTTTTTTGCCTTATTTTATTCTATTTACCTATAATGAAGAAGTTTCATATATTTTTTTCATTTCTGCCTCATTTACTGCGTTTACAGATTACTATTTTGATATTATTTTCTTTCGAATAGCTTGTTCGTAATTAATGTTACCTTTTTCTTTCTTTTCACATTTCATTGAGCTGAACTGTATGTAGATGTATTATGTAGTTGGTTCAATAAACTGAATTTGAAGATATAATGTGTATTGAATTGAATTATTTTGGATCCAAATGCAAATAGTAATTTAGAGTCAACTTGCTCAGATGTTTGGTCGTTTTATTACTTTAAGCCATATTAGATGCCTACTAACTATAGAAGTATATTTTTTAATTAAAGAACGTGCAAATTGTTCATTCTTTTTCATGTAAATTTTTTCAATCGCTATATCCAATTTAAATATTTGATAATGTACCTGTCTTACAAAATAATATTGTTTCTTTTACTACATCGTTAAATTTATTTTTTCTAGACACTAACTTTACTTAAAAGATAGTTGTAATTCGGGTAAAAGCAGGTATAAATAGACGTATTTTTTGCTATGAGTCTTTGCTAAACATATCTGAAACGAACATTACGTACCATATAACTAATACCATTGTTTATATATAAACAATACTAATATCGGAATAGGTTTGCTTTAATATAAATATATTTATCTATGAATAGGCAACAGTCAAAATTTAAACGAAGCGCGAAAACGGTGGGCGGATCGTTTCTAGAAGCTCGACCAATAGGAGAGGTCGATTTTCACATAGTGCACTGTTTGTGTAAAGGATCTTTAAATGCTAATAATTGGTACAATATGTGGATTGTACGGCGATCAATTCTGTTGTTAACGGTAGAACGGTACTGTATGCCTTACAACTAAATGCACTAAACACTACAAATCGAAGTGATCACTTTGATGTTAACAAAGCTAATTACATCTACGTATGCGTGCGCTAATAGCTGCACCGATTTTAAATGTAGCAATAATAATATGTAGCAATGAACGGCCACAATAATTAAATCAAATGACTCGATAAATTAATAAAAGGAATAAAATTAGAATAAAACTATTGAATGCTTGGCTGTCAATGCTTCACTTATATTATAAAGAAAGAAAATTCAGAGCGGTTATATTACTCAATAAATGAATGAAAGGAATAAAATTTTTGGAACTGTTTTAAAGCCCGACTGTCAATGCTTGATTTATATTAAAAAGAAAGAAAATTCAGAGCGATTAATAATAATAAAGGAGTAAATAAACTTAAGCTTCTGTACGATACCATTTAGATCCGTCGAACTCTGGTAAAGGTGCCGGGCACCTGTTGGTACTGCTAGGGCACTGGCCCCGAGGGTGAAACTAGCAGATGACTCGCCAATAAAAGGGACCCGGAGGCGGGACTTGCAGCCAGGTAATCGAACTGGCAGCCCGCTAGTAAAAGTGGTAGCCTGGTGGTTCTATAGCCTGGTAGAACAAATGGTAGCCTGGTATTGGAAGTGGTGGCTCGCTAGTAAAACCTGCTTCTAGCCTGATAGTAAAACCCTGAAATTACACAGTACGCATTAGACAAAGCCCCCTTACTTTAATAAAAAACTATGCCCCCCCCCCCCCCCCTTGCATAAACATATTTTCTTTATAAAACAAATTCCCCCAAAAGTTAGCAATGAATTTTCAATAACCATCAGCAAATAAAAGAAATACTGAGGTACAGACAACTTGAATATAACAAAGATAGGTATGAGTCATTCCTAAAAGAAAATATAAACTTACATTAAAATAAAAATTCAGATTTGAGAAAATGGAGTAGATAATATAATCCAAGGAATGCAAAGCAAATGGCGGACTATGCACAAAAAAGGCTAACACAGATAAAGCAATTAAATCATTAATTTAGGCAAAAAAACTGTAGCAATAATTACCTCGATCGTGTGTGAGGGTACGGGGAGATTCGACGGTCTCGGTCCTATTCGACGAACGTGGAAAGCCTCTAGAAATAAGGAAAAAAACCATTAGCGTCATGGCGGCCACGCGCATCACAAGCAATAGAAAAAAAATAATTCCAGAGAAAATGTTTACCTAGTACAGCAGTAAAATCCCGATAAATTGGTCGTGTCAAGACACAAACAGAAACAACACAATAAATCCCCAAGGAAAAGGGTCGTATTAAATCAACGCGCATCACAAGCGATAGAAAAAAAATAATTCCAGAGAAAGTGCTTACCTAGTACAGCAGTAAAATCCCGATAAATCGGTCGTGTCAAGACACAAACAGAAACAACACAATAAATCCCCAAGGAAAAGAGTCGTATTAAATCACAATACTGAATGTGGAGTCTCTATATGACTGCACTAGCAAACCTTCTTCTCGCCTTGAAAGGTAATCTTAGAAGAACTCTCGATTCGTTTCCGTCAATTTGCCTTTTTCCTTCTACGAGAACAAAAAAAACTACGTCGGATCAAGAAGTAGTAATGGGCTGAAACATGCCGAATGATTTCGATACAAGTAATAATTCTAAGATAATAAACGACTGAGTTCTCGTTTATTAGGAGGGTAACATGACGGCGAAAGCCACAATTAATGCATTGAAATAAAGTGATTCAAGAAATACCAGAGAATATTCCCTAACAAAACGATAAACTTTTAAAAATTTAAATCGATAGCTGGCATTTATAAGAAATAGTACATTCCTATTACTCGGGGATAACAACCGAATGTTACAAAAAGTACAGCAGCCGGGTGGAAAGATAAAAGCAGAGGTCCCAAAACGATCTCAGAAATGATCGGCCGGTAATTGGAGTCTGGCAACCACGGGGTTCCAAAAAGTTATGAAATATTCAAACCGACAATAAAATATGAGTCGACGAGTCTAATGCAGCGTAAAGGCGGGTTTTATTAACAGAATTCTTAAAAATATAAATCGGTTCGCTGGCCGTTTTACGGTAATGTAATATAAATCAAGCCAAGCTATCCTAATAACAATGTGCTTCGCTTATCAACTAAAATAAATATAGTCACAACGTGTTATAAATGCTAATACAAATATATCGTTAATCCATACGTAGAATAGAGTTAATTTACATTAAGAAAGGCGGCAATTTCAAGTTTATTGTCAGCAAATCGAGTCAATAAATTTAGAATTAATAAACCGATGAGTGCAAAATGCAGCATCTTTTTTTCTAAATGCGGCGTATAAATGAAATTCAAAAATATTTGACGCTGGCAAAAACGGACTGTTACAATACTACTGTTTGCTTAATCAAGCGGAACTAAAAAGAACCAATCCCGGAATCCCACTAGTCACTCGATTACCCAATACAATGGACTATACGGAATATGCGTCTAATAATCTCCTATCAGTTATATTATGAATTAATTTTCAATTTTTAATTCTATGATTATTATCAAAAGCATGCTCGGCAACACTTGATTTTTCTGTTCTACCATACTTTAAATTGAGCTATATGTTCTTTGAATTTCGTTTGCGTAGTTCTATATTCAGAATGAAAGAAAAGTTCCAATCGGCATATGCTTTCATATTCAGTATTAGTATCGGGTGTTCCGTATCCTGACTCAGTGCAAACGAAACAGAGACCTTTTCGAATATTTAAAGTAAATTTTTGGACAATCCTGGGATTTTTGGCAATATTTTAATTTTTGTAGTACGCAACTGGGTCGACTGATACCTTGTTTTAAAGGTATTTTGATTCTCTTTACAAACCTTTTGTTTTTTCTTAAATATCTCCCAAACGAACCGACCATCGTTGGGGAGATATTTGCTTTCAAAGTTACCAGTGTCGAATTGGGACAATGAAAACGAAAAAAGGCCGATTTGTAATAGTGAATATTTGAAAAAGAAAATCGGTCAGACTCGTCGATTTTTATTCCGAGTGGGAAATAAACCAATGAAATTACAAATAAAATATCAATATCAATATTTGTAATTTTAATGGTTTTTATCTAAAATTTCTATAAATTGTGACAAGAGAAATTTGAAATGTGTTTTCTTTTTTTGATTTTCGGCCGAAAAGGAACTTTATTCCGAATTTCGTTTTCGGTTTCGGTTTTCGGCCGAAAAAGAACTTTATGCCGAATTTCGTTTTCGATTTCGGCCGAAAAGGAAAACGGTTTTCGGTCGGTCTCTAATTGTAATTCTCGTTTGCTCCCGATTTTAACATTATACCTACATTTCTTTGGCATGATTAATCAATAGATATAAATAACTATTTCGGTTCACGATTTATTTCTTATTATTATTAAAATTATATTTTTTGAGAAAATATGAGCAATGAATTTTTATAAGATTTTTGGTGGCATTAATTTTGTTTGCATATAACAGAATACAAGCGATTTGCGACCAGGTGAAACGGCAGGGTATCAATATTCAGTTTCTAAATAAATCTTCTCATATTCAACCGGTCGACCATTCAGAAAATCGGCAATTGCGAATTTTTCATGTGGAAATCCAACGGTCCTGGATAATTTAATTGTATTCCGAGATCGAATGTCATTTAAACAGCTTTACATGGTGTTGTTATTAAAAATAAATTTGTGTGAACCAAAATTCGACAGACAGGTTTATGAAAAATATAGTATCTAGTTTTTTTAGTTAGTCGGAATCTGGCCTTTCGAATGAAATATTAATACTTTGAGGCTGTTTGTTCTCCGGAAGAAATATTTTTCTTGCCCTGCCCTACAAGAATAATTTAATTTTTGGAACTAAGAGAATTCAGTCGCTCTTTTGCTAAACAGCGTTAGTGTTGGTAAGTTAAAGATAAATAAAGGCCAGATACAAAGTAATAGGTGATTTTTGCATAGTATAGTGGGTCTTCTTTCAGAATGATTTCCATTCTACCAAATGGTTGTAAAATATCAGTGCGGCTCGTGACCTCCGATTTAGGCGAAACAGATTTTCTGGCACTAATAAACAGTTATGATGAACTATATTTTACTAATAGTTTGTGAACTGCCTAAATTTCAATCCAGACCAAAATAAAAATCGAGCCTTCGAGCAACACGTATATTTAAGACTAGCTATCTAACATGGATTCTCGGCAGTGGATATGTACCTATCCTTAATGGTTTTACGGTTTAACGCGCGGTAATCTACACACATGCGAATTTCGCCACTAATATAATTGACTCCCTGATAATATCATTGTCAAAGTTTATTAAAAAATATTTAAGTTAAATTGGTAGAGATATTAAGAATAGCATAAATATTAGTAAACTAAAAAAAGTTCCCACCCCTAAAGTATGTGCTTCATCCCTTACAACATTTTTTCCACCCCAATTTTGATTTTTTTCGGAATATCGACGAAACAGTGCTTGGTAGGTAAAAGTACTTACATACAAAGTTGTTCCTCTTAAAATTCTCTACAAAAAAGGTTCTATAACAATTTCCCCTAAAATGACTCATTGTTTGGTAAATAAAGCGCAAACGAAATCAGAGCGGGATATATAATTCGTTAAATATATGGCTGATTATCCAAAGCGCTCAAAGGTGGTCTTACCCAAAAAAAGTTAAAATATAAATCGGTAACCACTATTTCACACTCGAGAGTGTAATAAGTTTTATTTTCTCCCACTACACCCTCTGTGACGACTCAAGGTCACTCGATGATGCATTGCTTTTAGGGCGGGCGCCAAATGTAAATGACGGCTGTTGCCATGATACCTACAACTTTTTATTCGTATCATGGGCTGTTGCCATGATACAACTTTTTATTTGTATCATGGGTCATGGGCTGTTGCCATGATACAGCTTTTTATTTGTATCATGGGCTGGTGCCAGACTTTAAATTATATTATATATTAGATTGCATTTATTGTGTAACTAGAAGTAACCCTTATGTATACGCCTTATTTCTCACATTATTATTAATTTTAGGAAAAAATGTATAGGAACATTTTTTTTTAGAAAATTTTATGACGAATATTTTTTTATATAAGTTTTTTTATCAAAAAGTGCACCGTTCTCGAGATAATCTAGAAAACTTGAAAAAGGGGATAAAAACGACGTCCTAGGGGATGAAGCACACTATTTAGGGGTGGGAACTTTTCAGTTTAGTATTTCTTATGTCATTCCTAACATTTCTACCAATTTTCAAAACTTTCAGAATTTTATCCGATATAAATCGTAATATTACTGGATTAACAGTGAGTGGGGCAACTTATATTTATTTTTATCCGATCGGACGAAAAACGACACCTTTCCGATGTGTTTTCTCACCGCAAAAGTCATGATTCCAGTATATTGTATTCGTTGCTTGGCAACATGCAAGAACTGTACAAGAATAGAAAATAACTGTCCGGGAATATAACATTCCCGTCCTAGGCCGGGAATGTAACATTTCTGTCATATTCAAACGCTTTGTTTGTCAGATCTGACGTCTTTCAAATTTAACATTTAGCTGTAGTTTCCGTAGCTACGTAATAAACTTCAATCTCGCTCGATTCAAAACTTGATATTATGTTGAGTTTAAATTTAAAACACCGTTATTATCTAGAGTAATATTTGGCTCTATTTATATAAGCACGTTTTCTAATTAATTTCGATCGGATAAAAAATAGTATGTGCAACTCGTAGGAAAAGCACATTCCTGGACTTCTGTGTTGCTGGCCTCGGCTGCGCCTCGTCCAGCAACTACCACAGTCGTCCAGGAATGTTTTGCTTTTCATCCTAGTTACACAATATACTATTTGTTAACTTTGTCATTGTCTAGTAAGTCATTAACTATTTCCCTAACCTTTTCTCTTTCCGAGAAAGCTAATCGGTATGGCCTATATGTGACAGACAGGTCATCCGTGAAATTTATTGAAATTTCAGAAACAGATGTTTTCCCTACTTCGCTTAGTTTCGTAGAAAAACAATCTGGATATTTATTTATTAAATTAAGCTATTTTATTTTAACTTCGGAATCTAGGCAATTTTCCACGCAATCACTTAAATCAGAAAACGCAAATTCACGGCATGGCAGTTGTTTTGTTCTAGTGATAAACATTTTCAAAATTATTTTCTTCCGTGCAGGTAAACGCCCTTGCGACGACTCGACCCTTCTCGTACAAAACCTCATTATCTGAATTGTTAAAAATAAGTACCATACCGCCGCCTTTTAAGTTTGTGACACATCGAGGAATCACGTGATATTTGTTTGGCCACGTTCTGTGCTGTAGTCAATGAATACGTCTTCACAGCCGTCAGATGCGTACAATGGCACGTGCCCAATATGATAAGGGGGAATAACAGTAGCTTCTTTGGCCCATAAGGTAATTTTTCGAGATGGTAAATTATTGAGTTCGCTAAGTGGCGTCTGGTCCGTATTAGGTAACCGAACTTCGACCTCCACGTACGACCATAATTACATTAGGGTTGTCCGACAATGATAGAAACTTGCTGCGCTGTGTTTAGCACAACGAGTGCCTCAACAGAAGCTACTGCTAAATCTACAGTCAAATTAACCAAAACTTTATGCCGCACTATTATCACACTACTAGTCGGCTTTGCATAAATCATGGTGATTTCTTTCGTCCCATTGATTAAGTAATTTCAATTCATCAATCTGATCAATCAAGAATGCATTCACTGCGCACAGTTAGTCGAGGTGCCTGATTTCGCGGGGGAGTTACTTGATTTTGCTGATTACTTCAATTTTCGAATTAGCGTTTTTAATCTTTGGAATCGTGCTTCCGTGGCGTCAAGAACAGAAGTCATGCTTGGAGAGACGAAACGAGATGGTGTCGCCCAACGGGTTGGTCGCAAATCGATGACGCGTGATTCCGGACGTCTCCTTGAATCACTGTCGTCGCGACGAGATCTATGGGTGCGATATCGCCCAGTATCACTGTTTTCACTTGAACTGGAACTTTCACTCGAAAATAGCGTTCTTTTACCAATTTTGTCTTTTTCCTCTAAGTTAAAATACACAACAAAAAAATAGTCTTAATTGATACTACCTAACAAAAACAATAACAAGAAAAAAAGTCAAATAGCTTTCATATTAACGCACAACTCGAAAACACGGCACGTGAATTAATCTCCACACCTGATCTGTAAAACGCCCAAATTTCCGAGACCAAAATAATCGAGCCTTCGAGTCAAACGTATATTCAAGACTAACTATCTAATATTTTCTTATATCCGTATCATATTTCCAGTCGCCCCATGGGTTTCTTTCAATAAGTACCCCTAACGTTAACATATTTATATACCGGGGCCATGTCGCATTCATAAAGGTGTCATGCGGCACTTTCCCGATAACCGAGGACTATCTTTGCCTAAAATAAGTGGGTTTGAATTCTCGTAGGAATTCTTCTTGAGCGGTTACAAGCTAGTAGTGCTTACCAGTACTGCGTGTATTTCTTAAATATAAGTTAAATTATTCCGGCTTTGAAATTTTACCAAGGACGTGAAGGTATTAACTTATTCGTTCGTTTTTGGTCAACAATAATAGTCTTATCTATTCTAGGATCTTTTTCAGATATTTTTCCCAAATAATATTACCTTTCGCACAGTACTGTTCACTGCAAGTTCTTCACGGATTACTATCCCGCAATTTTCATCAATGGTTTCGTAAGCCCGAAATGATGCATTTTTGATCCACCAAGTGATCCACTGAGATTTCACGCGTTTCCAGCTCTAGCCAAGATGATGAATTCCTCTAAAAGTACTGCAGGCCGAGACTAAAGACTCGATTTTAAGATATTTTGGCTATCCTACGTGCCGTTGCCATAACAACCATCTTAACATCGGGCAAATGCAGCTGCATATCACGTGGCATATTCCTCGTCCTTACAATAAAATAAATTTGAATGCTCATCACTAGGTTAGTTTATACGATTAAGTGCTAAACAAAGATAAATAGACTGGAAGCAGCCGGATTTAATTTTGAACAAAGGTCCGGAAGGATTTTTGTTACGTGTATTCTATTATGTTATCCAATAAATAGGCATCTTACAGCTAGGGCCGGAAATTAAAACAAAATTCAAAATAATTTAGACGTTACCGAAAAGTAACAATATTCGTTTAGTTATTATTTCATAGCAACTGGTGTCGGACACAATGGAGCGTTAGCATAGATGAAACGTGATCAAACGAGATTTATGGATAAAATGTTCAAGACGGAGAACTCTTTTAATTGTCCATGCTAGAATTATTACAATAATTACATGATTTTTTTGGATTTTGTAGTACCAAGCCAATATGGCAGTTTCTGTTCAAAATGCGACACAAATGGAAATAGATAAGATAAAACAGATATTTCATTATTACTATGACATGATACACAATGTTTCATGTATAAAAATTAGTCAAATTATGAAGGAAATTATCATTATTAGAGCTGCGCGGTGCGTAACCTCCGCAAGTTGGGTCTGATACATAAACTGGCGATGTCGTAATTGAAGGTATAATCACCCGGCATTTTATATTGTTAAAAATACGCAATTTCTAATACTGAGTTATTCTATAATCAATATCTTTATTGTACCAAATAGGAAATACTCTCCCGACCTGTGTTGCCAAAGGAATACACTGAATAAATATATCATTAAATATAGCATAAAATTGGGCTAGCGTGCCATCAATTAAAGTCAAATTACCTATTTGGGATTTGCTCGCATTCTTCATATTCACATCCCCGCTTAAAACTTGCCAACAATGCAGGATGACGCAGATCAATAGGTAGCAACGGGTCATCGTCAATTTCCTCCCCACAGCCCTCTAAAAAGGGGCTTACAATTATGAAATCCAAAAGGACATTGTTGACATTTCGTACACTCTTAATCTGCAGAAAGTTAGTGAACGCTAGGAAACTTTTAAATTAAGAGCATGTTCATTATTGACGTCATACACAAAGTCACGCAAATTAAAATCACCTAAAATTATACAGTCATAATTTAAAAAAAATGTTTCAATACAATTATAAAATTTTCTAGATAAATCTTTGCCACTACCGGGTACCGGGCACAAAGTAAATTACTATTACATACACATATTTCCTATGGTTCAGTCATAATTTAAGACAGCTTGCTTCAAGGGCATCATCAAAGACATTTTATTCGCTATCTACATAACTATTCTCTACCGCCAATAAAACTCCACCCTTTTCCAGTCAATTCAAAGTTTTGAAACATATCGACCCCCAGTCTATATATTACCTTATGAAAGTCGGCAGTCAGACACGTGATCATACAACCTTTACAAACCTACTTTGGACCCAACCATTTACGTTGTGTATTTAGTAGCTCCCAAGTTCTTTTAGAGTTTGGAGAACAAAAACTCTTTTGTGTTTTTTTCTTTGTTGAGAACTCTTGTTTCCCCTCTTATTTTCTTCCTTATATAGCACCATATAGCAGGATAGCATTAAGCATGACCAAAATTAATAGAACCCTATTTTTTTTATATAATTCCCCTTCCCATTCCGTGTAATTGTACTTACCTGGAAGAATTGGGCTAATTGATTTTTCTGCCTCAAATCTCTTAGCCTTTCCCCGAGTATGTTTGCTGTTTATTTCTCTGTTGAGTTTCACAGACGAACCTTTAAAAGAATAATTTTTAGAATAAGACCCCCGCCCCGTGACCGTTCCAGACTTCTCAATTTGTCAATGGTAATATCGGTCAATCCCCACATCTTACACCGTTATATTAGGTTCGGCGTTATAGGATCTCCCTTTATCCCTCATTAACAAATATGTCAGAATTCTGAAATTGTTAGTGCAATTATCCATGGAACTTTACAGCGTTATATTTGGATCGACGTCTTAACTCGCCAAAATACCATGAAAAAATACAACAATGTAGCTCGTATTTAATTTCCTATAAGGTCTGGCAAATCAAGCACCGTACACCATCAGAGGTTCGGACGCTATAAATTGAAATACTCTATCGGAAAGCTCAATATCAGCATTAAGTATGTTAAATTGATTTTTATTTTGAATTAAATTTAAATTCCCATCAGGTTCGGACGCTGTAGATTCACACGCCCTTTTTGAGAAAACTACCAATAATTACATTCCCCTTTTAATTACTTAAAATTTAAAATTTTGCATTTCAAAAAATTATTTAGTGGTCAGGCAGAGTGTCGTTCGTACCTTTAAAAGAATAATTTTTAGAATAGACTTCTTTGCTGTTGGCTCCTTTTTATATCTCCTCTTGCCATTTACTTGACTTACGGTATCTGCACCCTTATTGCGTGGCAGTATAGAAACCTAATTCCCTTATCAAACCTCAAGAATTTTAAGTGATTCTAGCGAGCGCAATGTAAGCCCACGATTTTGCTTGTTTTAAGCCCCGTTAAAATTTACCAAATTTAAGTGAACATTTGACCATGGTCTGAAATTTTTCACTCTCTCTCAATTTTAAAATATGAATTTTGGAAAAATGCATTAATTTAAAATTTTTAAAAAATCACTACTATTAATAATAAACTATTGACCCCGGTTTGGTCCGTTTCACTTTCTATCCTTTCTAAAAATGATTCTATTGTTATTAAATTCAGAACTAAGAGCTCTTTGGCCAAGTCTCAGTCAAAGCAATTATATCTATCATTATTCCATATATTACATTTTAACACTTCAAGCTCAGTCTTAATTCCTCTACAATTTTGAAAGTAAATCTGTATTTTATTTAAGTTATTAAGTTACCTCCAGTGTGTTGTTTGCAAGCGGAAAATGTGGATTGGTTATATCTCGGGTTATATTTACGTCAGCCAATAAATATATCACTCCTATAACTGCTATATTATCACACACCAATGCATCGTCGGGCTCAGACTCAGGCTCCCTACGTACCATCAACAATTAAAACAGCATCTATCTCGGGTTCGGTTACATAACAAAACATTAAGTTTTCTCCGCTCTCAGGAAGCGGTTCAATTAAACACGGTTTTAATGTGAACTAAATTAAGAACGCTCTGAACTAACAAGAAATCTTATAGTTATTTAGGTTATTACCCATTTTAACACAAATATTCAGATACAAGACACTATTTTCAATAAACCTATTGACATAATTCAAAAACTGTCCAAACCTTCTATTAAAATATTTTATAAGTCTTGACTGATTCGTATTTTTTACAGGAGAAAACACACACATTGGTATGATAACATTCCCTGAGCTTAAAGTTTAGGGGTCGCATTCGAGGATATTTACCAGTTGCCAGATCATTAGCTCCACATGCCACTATCACAAAATCATTGTTTGTCAAACCCTTAACAGATTCTCCAAAGTGCTCGATATATGTTGTTTTTGTAGTACAAAAAGTTGCCCACTAAGATGTCAATTTATTGGGTTTTCGTCAGGAGTATTCCCCAGTCCCATATGTTTGGAAAATCTAAACTGAAACATACTCCTTAAGGAGCCTTCTCAAGTTCTAGAAAAGTCACTGCTAGTATAGAGGAACTTAAAAGGATCGTTTGAACTTTGTCAATGGCTATTTTAGATTCAGCTTCTACTAACTAGCATGGAAATAAGTATATATTTTATTTATTCCAAATTAGAGTTCAAATTATGTTAGTCACAATGAAAACTCCAAATATTGTCAACATAAGAAAAATACTAACGGATGCAATAAAAAAAAATTGACTTCTTAATTTAAAAGGTACTTAAAACCTCAACAGTATGTACAAGGTGTTTCCGTATATTTTGGATGATTCCTAGCGCTTTTGTTTTTTGAGCTAGAAAAAACTTTAAATTACTCACTGCGCTTAATGTAACATTCCAGAATCATGTCAAATAAGGATGCAGTAATGTTTTATCCTTTCAAGCCACACTTTTTCTTGGTGTTGAATAGACAAGGCTTTGATACCAGTGGCGGCTCGTGGCTTTACCATCAGGTGAGGTAAAAGGCCGCCGGAGGCAAATGCGCATTTTTGGAGTGCCAAGTCCGAACTTTTACTCTATAGTCGTTAAAAACACAGCTAAGGCAAACAGATTTTGATGGCGCATTCGCGACATTGCTAAAATATGTATACATTGTAATGTAATTAAAAAAAAATATATATCTCAATAAATACTCAAATATAAAATATTGCTTTGAACGTTTTTTTTTTTCATATGATATAGGTATTTTTATTCATTTAATAAAGTAACATTTACGACCTATATTTAGGTAAATAAAATTTACTTATCTTAAAAAGTATATCAAACACATATTACTTATCAAATCATACTAAATGTTGGTCTTCTTAATCGTTGAGAAAAGGCTAAGGTTATGTTAAGTCTACTTTTTCATGTACAGTGTGATCCCCTATAATGTCGCCCCCCTTTAACTTTTTTATTTTAAGTGTCTCAAAAAAATTAAAAGTATGGTTACATAGGTACTGAAAAATACTTTTTTTCTGCGTATAAAAAATATTGGAAAAATGATCAGTATACAGGGAAAAACAAAAAGTTAATTTTTTTTCAATGGAACACCCTATATATGAAGTCATTTTTCGATTCCTCGTAAAATTCTAAGCATATTTTATGTATGATGATATACCTCTAGAGTTAGTAGTTTCACAGCTATAAACAGTTGAAAATCGGTACTTTGGCTACTTTTCACCTTGGTTGCAAGGAGATCATTAGAGATGGAGTAAAATGAATTTCACATTCCTATCTTAACTTTCCAAGAGCTATCTGATGGTGCTAACCGTACCTACCGAGGTACCAGATTTGGTACCCATGGTACCGCCTGCCAGTTAGTACCGTCAGATAGCTCTTGAAAAGTTAAGATAGGAATGTGAAATTTATTTTACTCCATCTCTGATCATCTTCTTGCTACCAAGGTGAAAAGTAGCCAAAGTACCGATTTTCAACTGGTTATAGCTCTGAAACTACTAACTTTAGAGGTATAACATCATACATAAAATTATGCTTACAATTTTACAAGGAATCGAAAAATTAATTTATATATAGGGTGTTCCATTGAAAAAAATAAACTTTTTGGTTTTCCCTGTATACTGATCATTTTTCCAATATTTTTTATACTCAGAAAAAAAGTATTTTTCAGTACCTACATAACCATACTTTTATTTTTTTTTGGGACACTTAAAATAAAAAAGTTATAGGGGGGCGACATTATAGGGGATCACCCTGTACAAGATCGATTCTTCTATCCTTCAGGCTTCCAAATTTGTCAATTATATCTTCGTAAAACGATTGCGTGTTCATTAAGCAGTTCCTTTTCAATCGACATATTTGATAAATTTTCAAGTCGGTTTTCGGTCATTGAACTACGTAAATAGGTTTTGACCCTTTTAGGCAAGAAAAACTTCGTTCTAGCGAAACACTGGTAGATGGAATTATCATTATTAAGGAAAATTGTTTATATGCTTCTCTGAAGATATTTTTATTTTCAGTAGTATTTTTCATTTAAGTTTGTGGTTCAAAGTCTTTAAATTCTTCATTAGCCCAAATAAATTGTAGCTCAGAGTGCAGTTTTTGAGAATCTGCAAATATATTAGGGTAATAGTCTTTTAGGTTAATCAATGCATTGGTAGGAAAGTTTTTGGAGTAAGATTTAAATTTTGAAGTGTCCATTAAAGTGATAAACTGAATTTTTTTCTAAATCTCGAAAACGAGTGGTAATTTGTAATGTTTCAAAAACTTGATCTTGAGTTAATGTGGATCTTGCCCGTCCGTCTCGTTGTTCAGATGGAATTGGAGTCCTTAAAGCTGCTCCATCGAAAATCTGTTTAAATGATTTATCACTTCGTTTCGTATTTAAGAGGGCTTGTGTGATTTTTATTTGAGAGATACAATAATTAATATACAGTGACTTCTTTTGTAACACATCAAACAGTACATGCGTGAAAGAGAAAACATCGCTAAAGACTAAAACTAAAAGTGCACATTCAAAGTCATTAAAATAATTTAAGAAGCTCCACTCTGTCTAACAGAAATTTTTTAAGTCCTTAAAACCATCATTTGAGCACCTTGAATTTTTTGCTTTACCCAATAAAATGCACGGCCAGCAATACAAACTCCTCTTATATAAACTTCCGTAAAGCCATTTATAATTATCGTACCAGGAAAGCCAATTATAATCATTATTATCGTACCGCCAAGTATCCCGATGACCCACCCTTTTGATCAAATCCAGAATTTGCCGCTTTTTCACTTCAGATCGTCACGAGAAAGAGGTTTCAAGCTAATCCAAAGCAATATCGTAAGAGGGATTCATTTAAACCCGAGTTTTAGCCTATCTTTCAAGTTTTAAATTAAAATACCTAGAGGGAGGCACAAGAAAACAAAACCGCAAAACCCACTACCGAGAACAAAAAACAATTTTATTAAACAAAACCTTGATAATAGATATGGCCTCGGATATGGCAATACTGCATTATTAAAATAAAAACAAATCAGCTTACCTTGTTGTAAGGGCCCTTGCCTTACCTTACCTCCTTATTAGCAACATAACCATATAAAACAACAATTATTAGTTTTTAACCAGAAAATCCGCCTCGAAAATCTAAAATCACAAACAAAAACAAACCAAAACCAAAACTTTTAAAATGATATAGTCCAAGTGGACGAATCACGATTCCTAGCAGATGACGTCAGGGTTAAATCCTGAGCATAGTAATCAGTAACTGAAATCTGGTCTAAACCCATGATCTATATTAACTGAAACCTTTAAAGTGATATAGCGATAGTAGACGAAATATTGACTAGTGACGTCATGGCCAGAAATGTATGGCGTGGCGTGGTACCTTATATGTCACACGGCTCTGAGGTGCCACGCTCAAAATAATGACATAACCCAAGTCGCCGATAACCTCGCGAATTGCTTGCGATAAAAGCCTCCTTCGGAGGTCGAGGTTTGTCATTGCCCGTTCTACCCCTACTAATAGATTTTAGGACTATTCAAATCAAAAAAAGTTAAAGGTATTTAGCATGGTAAATGATAATGCACATAATTTCAATTATATTTTAGTGTCAAGTTTTGTGAGTTATTTGAATGTCAGCAAAGAATTCGCTAGTAATTGAGAGTATTTTCAAGTTTTCTTATTAAAATATTCTTAAACTATTAGCAACACGGGTAATAATTAGCAATGACAAAAAGCTCTTCATATGCTTCCTATATGTTGTAGGTCATGTTTTATGCAGTGAATAAACCCTTTTTGAAACCACTCATTTTTTAGGGAGAACAAAATTGTAAACGAAATAATTTATTATAAAATTTGGTTTGTTGCAAAATGGAATAATATAACAAACTATTTACGTTGCATATTATTAAGGGCTAAATAGTTCAGTTTTAATGTGTATGGATATGAAAACAGTAAGTGTGTGCAAGAGTGCAAGAAGTATGCAATTCTTGGACTCCTGCACATTATTACTGTTTGCATATCCATACACATTATAACTGAATTATTTAGCCCTTATAATATGCGACTCTAATTACAATTTGCAACTTTTGGAATAACCTCATTCCGAGCAGGAGATTAATTAGGGTTGGATGTGACAAAGCTACAGTACCGGTTGGCTTAACATCCTGCTGAAAATAGCAAGACGCTTCGCGAATTCTAAGCAGAATTTTCGCGGATAGAATCGATTTCGTCATATGCTACTCCGTAAGAACCGTTTTAGATGCGAGGGATTTCTTCCGAAAATTACAGAAACATATAGAATTTTAATGAGAATTTATACGAAGCGAAAATTCGTTGAAGGCAACCCATGGTTCGAACATTTTCGGTACTTGTCACTTTCTCTCTGATTCAAGTAGAACTCGTTATTCATATCTTTCTAACTACTAAACTAATACTAATAACTTTACGAATAGGATCTGATGCATCAATTAATGCAATATAAGAATGTACAGTGTTTCATTTAAATTAACGCGGGCTCTGTATGTAGCATTTATTATCCTGGCTGATGGTGTTGGCACGCACGTTATGCAAGGATATGAATTTTTTTCCTGCCAGAAAATACAATAAAATGCCTGTTACATGGAGAAGCAAAATTAATGATTAACGAATTATTTTTTTCTAATTTTGGCATTTAAAGTGACACCTTTCAAAACTCGTTTATGTACTGCAGGCCAACAAATTAACTATTTAGTGGAATAAATTGAAATAAAACTAAATTTTTGTGAGACATGTCAGAAGTAGTCAGGAAAAAAAGTTCCAACAGCAACACCGCTTGCTTCCTCCGTCATCCAGTGGCGGCTATTCAGCGGAAGTAGGGGAAGTGCCACTTCCTCAAGAAAATGTAATTTAAAAAAATACAATTAATTCATTCATCAGTAAAATAATATATTTTAAGATTCAATGATAAAATTTTCTTAGTTTAGGAATAATCTGTTTCCCGTTACCCCCCTAATAACTAATAATTCAATTATTTTTAAATATTAAAATCAAAGCTTCATGAAACAAGAACAAGAATCTCGCCACCTGCACATTGCCCGTTAACACCACTATCGAATAAAACAGAGGTGAACCCACATGAAAATGTCTATTTCTTTTCGCGTACGCGCCGATAGCAGTGACAATCTCATTATCATTTGTGTAGACCTTTAAGGAAGAGGTATCGCTCGAGAGCCGTCGCGTCATCAAAAGTATAAGCGTTGACTGATAATAGGCAGCCAACGGTATAAGCGCAACATTCCGCCGTGAATTCTTGGAATTATTTTTTATTTAAATTCCACGGTTGATCCATTACAGTATTATACAAGAGATATTTTCTATATATTCTAGTTTTAGTGTGTTTTTCGTAGACATGTGATTTGCAACAAATACAATATGAATATATTTTATTTTTTGATGCTTTACCTAAAAAATACAGATAATAATTATGAAATAATTTTGGCAGTTTGGGCGTGGACCCCAAAAATTTTTCGCTGTTCCTTCTGTCGATGTCGGTAGCCCTTTTCAAAGCCGCGAGCCGCCACTGCCGTCATCTTGAATTAAAGATGGCGGAATGGCGTAACTTATAAATTACTGTATCTTCGAAACTAGTTGACTGATTTGAAAAGTTTAAAACCTGCTTGATTTTATTTCATATAAAGTTTGCCGTCATGTCGACACTTGCTGCAAAAAAAAATAAAATAAAGTTTAAAGAAATATTTGTTGTTTTTACATGAACGAAACTTTTTAAATATGTTTTTTTTATTCTTAGGTTTTTTAAAAGAAATATGGATGGATTTAACTAAATCACTAAAGTAAATAAAATTGACCGATTTGATTTTGTAGTTTTTGAGTTACTTAAGAAAAACATAACCTTATACAAGTATTCAACGTCGATACTAAGCTCATGCGGTATGCTTACTTTATAATTTTTATTTTTCTGAAATAAAGTAAAAAGATAAATATTGACAAAATATATTGTTTAGGTTTTTTTAAGATAAACTTTTAAAAGTATTTTTTAGACAATTTTATTTTTTTGCGCCCATAAGTGGTTACGAATAAGAATACCATAATTTTTACTATATACAAATTTATTATATATTTTTAGCAGAATTAAGATAAATAACAGAAATTAAATAAAATTGGAAGCTGTAACCCAAATAAAATAAATAGTACTAGCACGGTAGAATTAATGAACGGTAGCGTCAAATGCATAAAAATCTCGATTTTGCCGCCTGAGGTAAAAGCGGTTCAATCCAGTTTTCTCATAGACTCGCAGGAACTTTGGGGAGTTTTAGCACAAACGTATTATACGAGGGCGAGGGATATATTATTTAGGGACTGTTGTTGCATTTTCTATAACGATGGTTGGATTTTGTGCAGTGGATAACTGTTTCAGTAAAAGTGATGGTGAAAAATAATTTTTCAGATTCCCAAAGATCCTTTCAGGTATGAGTAAATATTATCTAGAATTAAAATACCTACCTACTTGTTTTTTTAAAAAGGGATGAGATAAAAATTAAGCATGAGAATATTATTCATAAAATTGTAAACTCAATACATTCATTAATCAATCAGGTTCTCGTTTCAAACCATTTGGTTTTGTATTAATCATAAAATGTAAGATTAAACTTATAGTTTCAATTCATAGCATAGGGGTGGAACCAATAAAAACGAAAATATTTTATATCTAAGTAAACCAAAACAATGCAATTACAAAGGGAAAAACATCATCATCATTTTTCCAAATTTCAATTACGGGTGTTAAGGGAGTAGTGACCATAAAGGGGTTGTTTATTTTTGTAGAAGGGATTGTAGCTCAGGTTATAAAACTATTATGGGCCTGAAAAACGGTAGTTTAGGTATCTAAGTCTAAGACACTGCGTGGCGTGACCGTCAAAACCAATAGGATTGATTCCGGCCTATAAAGAACCGTTTTTTTTTATAGTGAAAAGATAGTATATTAAGATACTTGTTTTAAAATACCATATTTTTTCGCACTAGCACGAAATTAGGAAACGACCCGCTTGCGTGGAGTTTTCTAACCTGCGACATGCGAGTGGGCTAAATGTCTTTTAAAACGTGTATTTTATACTATTTTTTTCTATTTCGAAGACTTTTTAATGAAAACTATTAATTTGATCTAGTCCCGATCAACAGTTGGGCGGCCATATTGTCATTTTTGACGTCTGTATTACTAGAAATCCCATTTAAAGCGGTGTCGAAATTTTTGCTAGTGGGCCTTGACATTAAACAATTTTGTTAATATCCTAGCAACCAGTCAACAAAAGCCGTATCGAAAAGAGTTCTTTTCGACACGCATTTACGTATCAAAATGGAATCATTTTGAACGCAAAATAGAAATAGTATATTGTGCAACAAGTGCTGAAAATAAGACTTTTCACACGAATGTGACAGTTTGGTGACACGAGCCGTAGACGAGTGTCATAAAGTCTTTTCAGCACGTATAGTACACTATACTTTTTCTACGACTACTATATACAGGGTCTGGATGCCCCACTGGGAGTGTGGTAGAAAATTACATGTTACCTATATGGGAAACTTTTTTATTATTGATTTATCATAAAATTTTATTCCTAAACTATAACTAGGGGTACAGTCCGAAAATGGGGCCACCGGTGTGGGGTCTCTACTTTCTAAATATTTTGAAAAAGAGGCCCTGGGGGCGAAGCCCTAAAATGAGGCCCCAGGGGGCGAAACCCTAGAATTGGGGCCTATGGCACGAGAGTCCCATTTTTACAGATTTTGGAATGGAGCCCCGGGGCGAAGCCCTAAAATTGGGCCCCAAGCCTGAAAAGGGGGCCCCTGGTATGAGAGTCCCATTATCTACAGTTTGGCAAAAAGGGGCTCCTGGGGGGGG
>MU182133.1:240638-308984 GCA_016904865.1 Pissodes strobi
AAAATAAACCCAAATAAGTCAAAAGGTAAATAAATATTCAAACAAACATATTGAATAATAGTTGAGAAGCTTCACGGGAGTTTTCATTGCTCTGTATAAAGCAGACTAACATGTCATATTTTTCAAAATATTCATAATTTTCGTTTTCAATAATCGTAAAAAATACAATATTACACAGAAAATATAAATTTTTGCCACTGACAGGTCTTGTCAAAAAAAATGCTCATTCCATTGCTCTAATAATCTCTGCCTACTAATACTTATAACGTTGTTTAAAAGATAATGCTTATACTATACTCATCAAGAGTGTCGTATAGAGATACATTTTGTGAAATTATGAATTTTAGGCTTAATATTTAAAATACATATCATGTATTATATATTTTTAAAAAGCTTATAAAATTTCCATGCAAACGAAGGCAAAATATACAGGGTGTTCCATTTAAAAAAACATAAGTTTGATTTATAGCTTAAAATTGACAGCTCACAGCAAAAATCTGACTACGCCACTGGGTTCTACGTAAAAAAGTATATAAGAGCAAGTTTTTAGCTTTGCGATATGTTAAAGAATAACGGAGATATGAGGGGGGTCCCAAAATGCATTATTTTCAATTTCGCCCTGTATCTCAGAAACGAAGCAGGCTATGAAAATTTTGTTTATCCCATCGTTCTTTTCACAAAAAAGTAGCACAGTATTGCGGAAACCACAACTCTCTAACTTTACTCGTAAGTGAGATACCCCGTAATATCATCGAAAATGGGACACCCTGTACAAGCCGCACACCAAATTTCATTATTCTAACTTTTTTTGTTTTGGAATAAAACGTAATATCATTTTATAATAAAAGACCGGTAGTCTGTCCTCTTAATACCTAAACTATTTTTTTTCTTTTTTTTTGGGTTTCAGCTTCTAAATGTATTTAATTTTTGTTGTTTATCTCAGTTCTGCTAAAAATATATAATAAATTTGTAAGTAAAAATTATTGTATTTTTTTTCGTAACCACTTATGGGCGCAAAAGAAAAGATAAAACTGTCTAAAAAAATATTTTGTAAAGTTTAATTATCTGAAGAAAAAACTTAAACAATATATTATGTCAATATCTACTATTTTATTTCAGATAATTAAAAATTATAAAGTATGCGTACTGCATGAGCATCAAGTTGTGCTTAGTAACGACGTTGAATATTTGTATAAGGTTATGTTTTTCTTTAAATAACTCAAAGATTACAAAAGCAAATCGGACAATATTTTTTTATTTAGTTAAATGGCAAATATGTTTTCCATATTTCTTTAAAAAACCTAAAAATAAAAAACGATAGTGAAAAAGTTACGTTCGTTTAAAAATAATAAATATTATTTTAAAATTTTATTTTAATTTTTTTGCAGCAAGTGTCAACATGACGGCAAACTTTATATGAATAAAATCAAGGAGAAGGATTTTTTCTTTGTAGCAAACAAAACAATTTTCATTTCGGCCGACTAGTTTCGGATATTCAGTAATGTATAAGTTACACCATTCTACCATCAAGATGGCGATTTTATTCCACATAAGCCAAATTTCACCTTTATTTCCCTGCAGTAATGTTATCAAATGTCTTAGTTACGAAAAGTAAAATTTTTCGCAATTCGTAATGAAATAGGTATTTATCTACCTAACTAAACTGCTGGCCATTTGCTTTCGAGCAAGGAAAATTTCGCCTAAATTTAAAACTAAATATTTTCTTAACCAGATATGATATCCGACCTACGGTTTTTAACGATTAATAGATTTATTCCCATGGAAAAACTTTCCAATGTTGGATTTTTTGAGCATTCAAAATATTTTATATACAGGGTGTCAAAGTAGACGGTGATTTTCGCTCCAATTTCAATAGCATGTAACTTTCAAAATAATTTTTTGAAATTTTGTCGCTGTACGTCAATTGAATCACTGGTTCATAGCAAAGAAAGCAGTTTGTCAAATTTTTGATATTTGCTATATTTTAAGAGATATTGTTTTTTTTGTAAAACCTTGATTTTTTCAACTTTTTGGTAGCTAGACCCCACTGTGCGTTGTATCGTGCAAACTTTATAAGTGATTATCATTATACCTTACGAAAAGCTGGTTTATGTTCAGTAAAAATTATTACCTAAATGCAGTGGCGTACTTAATCACTTATACCTACTATGGTTTAAGAGTATCTTTCCGATTGTTTTGTATTGAAAAGTACTCGCCTCTTGATTAAGCAGGTTTTTTTCTTATTTTTATTTTTTAATATTGCACTGTATCTATATGTATATTTTACAGTGTGTCTAATATTTTTTTAAAAAATTATAATTTTTTAATTTAATTTTTGGAAAAAAATTATTTATTTATTTCTAATACAACACTATTCCTAAAATTACACCTGTTTTGAAAACCCTTAAAATTAAATATCACTAGTTTGATGTTTTTGATTTTGCGAGCGAGTACTTTCCAATACAAAACAATCGGGAAAAAGTGTGAGATACTGATAATCCATAGACATATAAGTACGCCACTGCACGTCACAGCATTTAGGTACAACTGTTTTACTGAACATAAACAAGCTTCTCATAAGGTATAATAATCACTTACAAAGTTTGCACGATACGTGGTCTAACTACCAAAAAGTCGAAAAAACAAGGTTTTACAAAAAAGTCGGTATCTTTTAAAATATAGCAGATATAAAAAATTTGACAAACTTCTTTCTTTGCTATGGACCAGTGATTCAATTGAAGTACAGAGACAAAATTCAAAAATTATTTTATGAAAGTTACATACTATTGAAATTGGAGCAAAAATCATCATCTTCTTTGACAGCCTGTATATAAAAACTTTTGCCAGTTTAAAAAAATCCAACATGGAAATTTTCTCTTAAGGGACAAATCTATTAACCATTGAAAACCAGTGATCGATATCATGTCTGGTTAAGAAAATATTTAGTTTTAAATTTAGGCGAAAATTTCCTTGCTCGAAAGCAATTGGCCAGCAGTTTAGTTTGGGTTAGTTGCTTCTATAAAGATAGCAATCGTGATATAAAGGTAACCATGGCAATGCGTCAATCTCAGATATTTGCCAAAATATCCACTTTCATTTCGTTTGTGCAATTTGGTACTCAAAAATGAGTGAATCTGAAGAGTTTCTGTCTTCCGACGTCAACGTCGCGACGTTGAAGAAGCTGCAAAAGGAGTAGTAGGAAAATTTGCTGCCAACTAATTCCAAGGTAGCGTATGAAACGGCTTACACGAATTTCCAAAAGTGATGCGAAGCGAAGAAAATAAATGTTGAAAAAACGGTGTCAGAAAAGATTCTTCTCGTTTATTTCTAATACAAATCATAAGTATTCAAGCCTTCTACGATGTGGAGCCACTATTCAATGATACGCACAACAATATCCGTTAATAAAAATGTGGGCATAAGTAAGTTTACTAATTTGATTGCTTTTTTGAAAAGAAACGCAGAAGGATATCGGAAAAAAAAAATCGAAAACTTTCAGTAAGGAAGATATTAGCAAATTATTTATAGAACAAATGATCACAATTGTTTAGGCTTGAAGGTAATTTTTGTAGTCGGAATAGCAGGAAGTTGTCGGAAAAATTAACTCATACATATGCGACCGATGACGGTAAATATTATAAACACACAAATTTTACGCTATTTTGATATTCTTTGAGAGGATTATCGTAAATTGGACATGTTTAAAATTAACTAACCATGGAAGAGTCAATTTTTTTATAAAAAAAAATCATTAAAAACTTGTAAAAAAACAACTATAAATGCTACTACTTTTTACTGCGGACTTTCAATGTATTATTTTGTTTTTATTGAGATCTCGCAGACGGCGCCGGCGCAGGGCAGGTATGTAGACAAGGCTGTGTTGCCATATTTATTATTTAGTTCTATATGAGTTTAAATTAAAATGGTACATTTCCCTGTTTGACAATTTTATGTTACTCAATAATTATTGTGTTGTGCTGATTTTAAACCAATATCTATTATTCCTGAAATTATTATTTTATATCACTTATTAAAGCGAGGCAAAGCGATAGTGATCTTAAGCTGATAAGAATTGATATTATTAATTGATCTACGTCAAAGGTCGAGAAGAGGATTTTAGGCGCATGATTATTTTTCTTGCTAACTCTCTTTTTTATTTCATTATAAGCCTTGCGGTATAACTATTCGCAATAATGCGCAGTTGCGTTTAAGGATCAGCTCCTCTGCTTGAGATACGGCGGTGCGGGTTCGATTCCCGTCGGTGTTAGGACATGCTTTTTTATTTTTTCAATGTTATGTTTGTTAGTTTGGGTTAATTTTGGTTTTGCGTTAGGCGAAGTTGATAAAGCGCGTAGCGCGCTCGTCTCAATGCGCTTGTTTGGTTAATTAAAATTAGTTTAGATTATTTTTGCTTAATCTGGGTGACTGAAGATAAGCGCGCGTAGCCGCTTCGCTCGCTCCGGGGGCGCAACCAAACAAAACTAACCCAAGGCATGCCCAATATTAACAACAAAACAACTTTGAAAATATATGTATTTTCGACTGACGCGTGCGTACTCGTCAGTATGGTTTATAACCCCTGATCGCTAGAGGAGAATGGTCCAACTGCGTCCCCAACTGTCACTTGGGCCACTTTTCTGTTATCTGCTTTGTAAATCAAGTATGCCATGCAAATGTAATGGGAGCGTCATCTAATGAATTATGAAGGAAGATCAGTTGGGTCACTTGTAATTTCTAGATAAATACATGGTGTTTACGATTACGGGCCTATCTGAAAAATGTATTTTTTTCAGTTGGGCCACTCTGCTTCAGAGCGACTTAATTATAGAAGGGACGTTTTATATATTTTTAACTTGAATTAAAAATTATGACATCATATTCAAAATAAAAAGAAATATTGGGAAACACTTTTTTTTTCGTAACTCGCGTTATTTTATTTTGCTGAAATCCGCTCATTACGATAAATAGTGCTATGTTCTATTTGTGAGTGAGTATCTGTTGCTTATGACGACAAATCGTATTATAAATATTTTGATGGTACATTATAGCCTCAAATAATTGATATAAGCGTTGTTTGAGTAAAGGAGTATTACTCAAACAACGATATAAGTATGTTGCTTTTGGGTTAATCAATCCTATTAGATTAAAAATTGTTATCAATGGATGTCTTAACAAGTTTCTAGGCAAACTTTTTCCTCAAAGTCTAGATGAAACCTCGTTATGGCACTATACATATCATATATGGGTATAGCTAAAAACTAAAAATCTTCCTACATTCGTTGAGCGATTTATGGAGGTATTAATAATCCAGAGGCATAAATCACCATTTTTGTCCAATTAGAATTTCAGCGACTTCACTTCGTAGAAGACCTAAGACTTGGTCGATATGTAGACGGGGGAAACATTCGCATATAAAAATTAGATTCGTTAAAGATATGCTCGATATTTAAAGCTGAAATCTAATATCCTTTCGGGTTAAAAATTGAGAGCTAGTAATGGGAGGGTATTAAAATTAGTTTATTCGGAGATTATGAGCAGTAATAGAAATATTTGATTATTATAAATAATAATGAAAGATGGGTTTTACGTTTTGTTACCCTTTCACGGCTTTGATCCATTAAGATATAGAAACAAAGATGAAATATGTAGGAAATTTCCCCGTTGCAAATCTATATAATGTCTTTGCCTAAAATATGTCGACGTCGCATGGAAGTTGTTAACTTTTACGATCGATTGCATGCTTAAAATACATCAAGATTATTATTTTTATAAAAGTTGATACGAAAACAGCAAAATATATTTTGATCTTCGCTATATGCAAGTTCCGGGAAGTGACATCTGGGTGATGTAGTTGAATTTATACTTCTCGCGATTTCCAGTTTTGACACGACACCACTTAATATTTTAGTGCTGGAGAACCGAATAAACTGTAGCAACCAAACTTTCGTACATTAAAAAGCAGGACATACCAAAAAATCGCGTCGAATTTTTATATTTTAATCTTTATTTTAAACTTATTTTATGAAAAATGTGCTTTATCTGCATTTTTTTTTGCATTAATGTGACCCATTTGTTCTAATCTTTCCACTGAACCCAAAAAGAAAGCTGCTAAAGCGAAACTGCTTATATATCATCAGAACCCAAGGAAGATATGGACCGATTTACTAAAGCAACAGACGATAAAGATTATCTATTTAATGGCAAAAGTTGTTCTTATTGCGAGTGTCTCTGGTGCATGTCATAGAGAAGAAATCACATTCTTAAAAAAGGAAAACAGCGAAGTAGCAGCATCTTTCATTAAAATAAGCATTCCCAATTCGAAAACAAATAATGTTTCAAGATGCATTATGATTATCGAAGGCTCTATTGAAGGAATTAATTTGTTACATATTTTTCAAAAGAACTTTCAACTATGTCCAGCACATCAAAGATTTTTCCTCAGCTATAAAAATATTAAATGTTCTACCCTTGCAATGGGCATTAACACTATTGGCGCCACATCAAAAAATATTGCCACGTATTTGGAGCTTCCAGTGGTAAATGAATATACAGGTCACTGTTTTCGGCAGATTCTGGAACCAATATAATAACAATCAAGCGATATGGAGGTTGGCGGTCGAGTTATAGGTACCCGAGATCAGTGGCGGATTTACCCTAAGGCCCGGTAGGCCCGGGCCTAGGGCGGCCAGATTTAGGGGCGGCCCCAATCGTGTCAAAAATAGTATATTACGTATCCAGGCCAGTAAAGTAAAAATGTCTCAGATCACATGTAATTGTCGGCCGAAGCAAAGCTGAGGTCAACAAACATGTGACCTGAGGCTTTCTTATTTACTGGCCAAGTGTGTATACTATATAAAAGTTGACAATAAAGTAATTTCATTATGTAATCGCAATTATTTTGTCGAAGCCAGAAACAAATGCAAATGTGTAATCGACGAAACTAAGGACAAACACAATCAAGGGATCAGGAATAAACTTTTGCAATGCCCCAGTAGTTCCAGGAATTTCTGGTCGGTAGCAAAGGCAGTAAGTAACAACTTTACAAAAACGTCTCTCCCACCTTTGATAGACGAACGTGGCATCACGGCGACTACAGTCAAGGAAAAAGCAAACATGCTCGCCAAAATGTTTTCATCGCACTCTACCTTAGACGTCCCCCAAGGCAAGACTCTCCCCACCATATCGAACATCAACACTACCTTGGCAGAAGCCAAGTTTCATCACCGTGATATTCGCTAAATCCTTAAAGAACTAGATACGCAAAAGGCATCAGGACCGGACGCGATTTTACTAAACATACTTAACGCCAGCACAAGACACGCCCACCGTAATACGTCAGCTTTAAAAATCTCCGATATACTCGGCGCCAGCACATCGCACTAAATATACTGCGCTCCAGCACAGGACTTGGTGTCATCTTGGCTAGCAGAAAGCAGATGTGTAGAAGTTTGGCTCAAGTGAGAATGCGAGGCAATGGTTTCGACGCTCGTCCCCTGAAAGTGTTTGGTATTTATTTTCTTTTGGGTTAATTCGTTTTTTGACATGCCTTGGGTTAGCTTGGGTTAGTTTTCGTTGGTTGCGTCCCGCAGCCAGTGGAGAGCATTGCATGAAGTAAAAATGTAAAAACTCTTTGCATTTCGAAAATAGGTGAAAAATACTAGAATATACCTGACGTATACGCGATTTTACAAAATTAGCTTCACGCTAGCACAAGACACGTCCATCCTAATACATCAGGTATATTATAGTCTTTTTCACCTATTTTCGAAATGCAAATTTTTTGTACATTTTCTCTTCATGTAATGCCCTCCACTCGCTTCGCTGGCTGCGGGACGCAACCAACAAAAACTAACCCAAGCTAAGCCAATGCATGTCAAAAAACTAACTAACCCAAAAAAAATAAATACACAAAAATACGCATTCTCACTTGAGCCAAACTTCTATACATCTGCTTCCACCAAGCCCTGTGCTGGAGCGCAGTATATTTAGTGCGATGTGCTGGCGCCGAGTATATCGGAGATTTTTAAAGCTGACGTATTACGGTGGGCGTATCTTGTGCTGGCGTTAAGTATATTTAGTAAAATCGCGGACCGGACGGAATACCTGCCATCGTGCTAAAGAACTGCGCCAACGAACTAACACCCGTTTTCCAGGCTTTTTTCTCTGTCTTACGGAAAAGGAATTTACCCATCCTCTTGGAAAGGCAAGAAAACCACGCCCTCAAACTATCGCCCAATTGCCTTGCTTCCAATAATCTCCAAAGTCATCGAACGTGTAGTCAATCAGCAACTACTCAAGTGCCTCGAGAACAACAGAATAATCAGCGATAATCAATACGGCTTTCGCAAAGAGAGATCGACAGGAAATATATTGGCCTATGTCACTCATATGCGGAGTAGGGCAATTGAGAACTACGGAGAGTCTCGAGCGATTGCGTTGGATATTTCAAAGGCATTCGACAGAGTTTGGCATGACGGGGTGCTCAACAAACTGCCGTCTTTCGGACTGCCAGCCTCTCTCTGCAGGTGGCTTGCCAGTTTCCTTGAGAACCGATCTCTGCACGTTGCAGTTGATGGACACACGTCATCATCACGCGGGCGTGCCTCAGAGCGCTATAGTTTCACCAAGTCTGTTCTTTATCTATATTAATGACCTGCTGATCTAAACGAATAGTCGTGTTTACAGTTTTGCAGATGACAGTACCCTTGTCTCCCACTTTAGATCAGAAAACCCTTACCAGCGACTGAGACTCATCACCGCAGACAGGAGCAGATTACGGCAATAAATCAAGACCTGGATAAAGTTCAAACTTGGGGCGACCGAAATTTGGTCCAGTTCAATGCAGCAAAGACCCAAGCAGCAACGTTTACCTAGAGAGCCAATACAGCGGGCTCTGACATTGTTATGGCGGGATCGACCATTCCTTCATCCTCGTCAATCGTACTGCTGGGTGTCTCGGTCAACAGCAATATGTCCTGGAATGACCACGTTACTAACATCGCAAAATCAGCCTCCCAGAAGCTTAGTGCGCTATTTCGCAACAAAAAACTCTATACACCGCAGCAGTTGCTCTTGTTCTACAAAGCGCAAATAAGGCCGTGCTTAGAATATTGCTCACATATCTGGGGTGCCGTACCAAAGCACACCCTAAAGCTGCTGGATTCCATTCAGAAGAGAGCTGTGCGTCTCGTCGGCGACCCAGAGTTGACCCGGAATCTGGATAGTCTGGAACACCGCAGACATGTGGCTGAGATGTCTCTGTTTTACAGATACTTTCACGGCAGATGTTCCCAGGATGTGGCCGGCCTCATCCTGCCCCTGGCAACTCCTGTCAGACGGTCCCGACAGACGGCAAGAGCGCACCGGTTCGTCGTACACCTGGAAACACCTGGAACATCGCTTTGCAAGAACTTCTTTGTCTGGCGCACTGCATCACTGTGGAACTCACTCCCAGGACATCTGTTTCCCACTAACTACAACCTACAACTATTCAAGAACAGTGTCAATCAACATCTTCGTACACACACCGCTCGTCGAGCGCCATAGGATCTCCCTTTAGTGTGTGTGCCACTGCCATAAAAGAAAACAAAAGAAAAGTCTATATGGTGGATGCTGAGAAAGGGGCGGCTGATAGCTTGGGGCCTAGGGCGGCCGAGACTGCAAATCCGCCACTGCCCGAGATGTACATTGAAAACTCTCTAGAAAATAAAAGTGAAGTTTCCAAAAAAATTCTTGGCGAAAAGCAAATGAACAGTAAAAAAGCAATAGGTGCTGAGCCTGAAAAAATTCAATGCGAAGATAACTATACTTGTGATCCGGTTAAAGTTGCTGCTTCAGATTCATTTCCTATTTCTGGGTTGGACTTCGACATCAAGTGAAATCAAGAATAATAAACTAGAGAGGATGGTTACAACGGCCGGATTTTTTCACTGATAGCTGCTCTGTCGTGGCGTAGCCACGCGCGAAAGGCTTAACATACATATGGTAAAGACGTACGGACAAAACTATTTTTCTTGTTTAGAGTTTATAAAAATATGTTTAAACTCGAAATTTTAAATGGATAATAAAATTAAACTATTTCTTATGAAATTGCTGTTTTTTTTTATTAATAAAGAATGGAAAATATGTTTTACAAGCTTTTTGTATTTGAATTTAAGCAAACCTGGATAAGCCAAATGTAAATAGATGTGTATAACGATTCGGGGATTATTAAATCTTGTATGAAAAGTATCCTTAAGAGCATGAGTTTATGAGAGAAAAATAGATAAAAATAAAATAAAATTTGACAACTCTTTTATACAGTGTGGGCCAAAAAAGTATGCATAATATGGAAAAGCTTAATAATTGCTTCTCAGAAAATGTTAGTTAGTACCTTTCTGAAATAAACGATTCATCTATATTATATTATTTGTAGCTATCTAAAATAACATATCCAACGAGAAAAGTTGAACATTAATTAGTTAAAAATTCCTTTTATTCTACAAACTAGTATATTTGTATCTATGAACAGGGAGGGTGTCCATTTTTCGACACTATTACGAGGTATCTCGCTTAATTTTAAAGATAGAGGGTGCGGTTTTCTCGACACTGTGCTACTTTTTTGTGAAACTAAACATGCCGTCAACAAAAAATTCATAGGCGTCTTGGTTTTTGAGATACCGAGTGGATTTAAAAATTATCGCTTTTGACACAGTAACTCAGTTGTCTTTTAACTTATTAGATAGGTAAAAATGTTTTCTTATAAAACTTGTTCCGTAGAATCCAGTGGCGTAGTTTGTTTTTTTCTTGCGCCATCCGTTTTAAAGTTATAAAGCAAACATGTTTTTTTTTAATGGAACACCCTGTATATTTGTATCTTATTAACTTAGCAATTTCTGGTATTTCCAAAATATCCAAACTAACTCAATAAAGTACAGTTTTCTCCAAACACACTGTTATTTAATAACTGATGAAAGAAAAGAAACATTTTTGGACATTATTTATTCTAGAGAAATTTTGAAGTGATTTTGAAACATATTTTTTTATTAACCCAACAACGTAGGTACCTACCTAAATATTTAACAGTATAAATGATTAATAATTTAAGTTTTATATATAACATACATTAACAACAACAACATAAACAGACATTTCTTAATGGCTATAGAAATTGTTGGAAATGATTACCATTTTCTCTAACACATTAGGTCTGTTCTAGCAGCGATTTCCAACGGTTTCAAATCGTCCGGAGTTTGCGCATAACGATATAAGCGTCGCTTATATGGCTATGCGCAAACTCCGTACGGTTTGGAACCGTTTGAAATCGCTGCTAGAACAAACCTATTATTCTCACATTTTGGTTATTCAATTTAGAGCGTTCATGAGTGTTATTATTATTAAATTTTGAAATGCGACGGTAATGGCTTAACGAAGTTCATGTGGGTTGCGGTGACGCTTGGCATAAACTTTGTTTTGTAAGACCGAAAACAGTCAAAATAGACAGATCGGGCGATCGCGGGGGACCATCTTACTGGTCCATGAATGCCTAACCATGGTTATCTAAAAAGCGGCGAATTGTCTGGAAATTACGGGCAGGCGCTCCGTCCTGCTGAAAATATGTAGCGTTCAAACCGGCTAAGGGAACATCATCTATGAGGAGTTCAGGAACTCTTCCAATATGCCTAGATACCGGCCTGCTGAAAGACTTCCTTCATAAATTCTATATTCTATTCGTCCACCCAAAATTAAACATGAGACGCTGAAGTCGAACCTACCCTGCCACTCTCGCTGAAATATGAAGTAAGTTTCAGTTATCTAATAAGTTAAAAGACAAGAGAGATACGTCAGAAGTGATAATTTTCAAATTCACCCGGTATCCCAAAAACCAAGAGGGCTATGAAATTTTTGTTGACGGCATGTTTGGTTTCACAAAAAAGTGGCACAATGTCGCGAAAACCAAACTGCAGACCTTCAAAATTAAGCGAGATATCCCGTAAAAGTGTCGAAAAATGGATGTTTACTGATATTCAAAATAGTAATTTTCTTGTGGCACTCAGAGTTGGACATTCTATTTCCAAATTATGGATAATAAAATTGAATTAAGAAAGCCTTAGTTTTATAATTTTTATGTATTATCTAGTAAGTGTTACATTTATAATGCTAATTACATGGGTGCTTGTGAATGAAAAATCCTTAATATATGATTCGACACTGCTGTATGACATAACATATTTATGATATTCTAACGTGATAAGCAAGATCACAATCGAAGGAACTTAAACAATGTATAAATAAGAATTACTTTCCAGTGTATGTACGTGAACCTACCTACTTTTTTTAAAATATTGTTTACAACCTAGATAGCCAAGTGATATACTGTGTAATAAAACCCTCAGATTGACAACTTCTCTACAATGTTAGGTAAAATAGTATTATTCCTCCCAGACTTGCTTACATTTAAAAATAATTTAAGTTGTCCCTACCTTATCCAATAAAAAAAATAATAAAAACACTACACTGAATAAATACTCTGCAAAACAGGCACTCTAGTATCTGCTTTAATCCTCAATTTATGGGATTTTCCCTAGGATCAAACGATAAATATAATAAACGTCAAGTTTCACAATGTTCAAAGCACCAAAACACAACTATCAATGATTTTAAAACTCAACAAAAATATAGAAGCTGCAATGACAGCAATGGCGAAATGAAGGCCGTTCGTCGTGCAGGAACGTCACACCGATGACGATATTGATGAGGGGGCCGCGGGGCACGGGGCGATAGTAAGTGAACATAGGCTCTTATGGGAAGTAACCATCCTCTCTAGTTTATTATTCTCGAATTGAAATCATTCAGAAAGAAGAAACAAACAATTTGGCTTTAGGTAACCCAAAGATTCAATTTAGTAATTTAAGTAATTACATTTTTAATATTTTACATAAATCTTCTTTCTTCGATTACTAGCTACTGTCACCACCAATAGTTTAGGCTACCCCAGACGCTCCACTGCCGCTAAGCTGTAAGCATCTCAGCACATGGAAACTAAGATAATACATACCGAGATCTAGAACCCAAGTGTGTCAATCGAGAAGACAAGTGATTGCCCTCCATAACTCACAAGACCAAGTCGAAGGCATCACGCACAAAAAAGGGCATCCCTGTCGATTAGTACATAGTCGACCACAACCTGGTAATACCTCGCCAATCGGCAGTAAACTCTGGTATACCATCAAAACTCCTGCCATGGACTTTAATAACAATATAAACTATTATTCACATGTCGACGTGATTAACCACACAAACAACCACACAATGAACTATGACCACTCTATATACATGGTTCTTGATCGGCCAAAGTGCTAGCACTCCTTGCACTGCCTTTGTTTTCGTTTTAGGTCTCTCCCAATCTCGGCTCATATTATTCGTTTATGTTAGGATATCTGTTTTCAAGGGTATGAAGCTAAATACCGCGAACGGTAGGGTAACATTTTAAGTATTACAGGATGTTCATAAAAATATGTTTATTTAATATTTTAACTAATCTTAGAATATTTTACAATAATAAATAGATCAAATTAAAAACTGAGATTTTTATGTTAAACAGTACCTTTAAGCACTAAAATGACAATCGAAAAATCGCTATTAATAAAACGTCAGTAGAAAAAAGGTTTAAACCTTTTCAGAATGATTTTAAATCATAAACTATTTCCATAAAGATTTAAATCGTTTGGAATAGATCTTTGCTGAATTTCAGCTCTGCATAAAAGGGTATCATATAGCTAGCTCATAAACCTAAACATCGACCAAGAATTACCTTAGCATAGCGTCAGACCTATACTATAAACTGCTAAGCAAGTTTTTAGACCTAATTGGGGAGTCATTTGTTGGCTTATCGTTATCATTAACGGTGAGATTTGACTCGAGGCATATCGATAAGACGTAATTTCGCAGCCTATCTTGAGGCGAGTTTTATCTTTTATCTTGAATCGCCTGTTTCATTTACGACCTTTCCATTTCCATAATTTACTATATCGAATACTGGAATGAATGGCCTTTATTATTTTAATAAAAGGGTGATATGCATCAAATGCTAATACGCGTATATTAGACAACTAAAAATTTATTTTCTACACATAATGCTGTTTTGTTTGTATCATGTTTTCTACATATATAAATAATGTAGAACCAGTGGCCACTTGCCACGCCTGTACCTAAGTGGAAATATTATAGCCTTTTTACTTTTCAATAAAACTACATTTATCTTTTATCTGTCAGTGTTTGGAATGAATAATGTTTTGCACTTACATACTTTTGTCGGTTCCGTGTTCTCGCCCATTCAGACGACTGCCCCATTTTCCAATTTGCCGCTTTCGGCTTTCCATTGTCTCATCTCGCAAATAATTTCCATAAAATGAAACGCTATTTCATGTTTATTTATCGAATCTTGTTTTAATTTTAAGCTTCCCATTTTCTAATTCTCGAGGGTGATTAATTCGCCATTACTTTTATTAATTGAATTTGAACTTAGTCATCTACATTATATCGACGGAAATAAATTAGTTGATTGAGCGATTGTTTCTATATGAAAACGATATTAATTATTTCATGCCGATTGATTGGGTAGTTTTAACAAATAATCTTTAATAAATGAATAGTCAAGTACTCGTATTTGGATAATGGACAAAAATTTAAAATAATAATACTATAGGGATAATTAGTACACTGCTTTTAGATGTTTCAAAATAATTTAATGAGATATTTTTCTCTACATATGTTTCGGCTTTATGAGGCCTTTATCAAGAGTAGTTATATACTAAAATCTAAAATTGTTATACCCTACTAAACCGCCTAACGGTATTTTGTTTTTATTGCACTGTCAATTATGCAGGTATTTAAAGAGCAGGTCAGCTGGTCGTTCGTATTTAATACGTCTGTTTTTTGTAACCTTTGGATTTTTAGGTACTCCAAAAGGTTGAGCCTTTTGCTTTTTGTTTCCGTCTGTAAAAGGTTGACATTATTCGTATTATTCGTATCTATAAAATGGTTATTTTCTATACAATGTTTTGCTATGCCAGAGTTTTTAATATTATGTAAAATCGATTTTTTGTGTTCTTTAATCCTAATATTTAAGTTTCGACCAGTTTGTCCTATGTATACAGCTTTACAGTTCACACAATTTCTTTTGTAAAAACCAGATTTAGATTGTTTGTCAATTTTGTCTTTAACAATAAAATAAATAAACAAGAAAAACAAAATTGACAAACAATCTAAATCTGGTGTTTACAAAATAAATTGTGTGAACTGTGAAGCTGTATACATAGGATAAACTGGTCGAAACTTAAATATTAGGATTAAAGAACACAAAAATCGATTTTACATAATATTAAAAACTCTGGCATAGCAAAACATTGTATAGAAAATAACCATTTTATAGATAAGAATAATGTCAAACGTTTACACACGGAAATAAAAAGCAAAAGGCTGAACCTTTTGGAGTACCTAGAAATCCAAAAGTCACAAAAAAACAGACGTTTTAAATACGAACGACCAACTGACCTACTCTTTAAACACCTGCATAATTGACAGAGCAATAAAAATAAAATACCGTCACGCGGTTTAGTAGGGTATAACAATTTTAGATTTTAGTATACAATTACTCTTGATAAAGGCCTCATCAAGCCGAAACATGTGTAGAGAAAAATATCTCATTAAATTATTTTGAAACATCTAAAAGCAGTGTACTAATTATCCCTAGTATTATTATTCAACGATGTTTCACAAGGATCCTATCGCCGAAACTATTCATTGTAAAAATTTTAGAACCTGGTATTAACGCTATGAAACTCCATTATAGAACGTTGTGAATAATATCAGATGGGGAAAGTAGTTTCCCAGTAGCGAATACAGCTCTCAATTCCTATCTTAAACAACTGAACCTAAAGAATTATACACATACTTATAGTAGTTCGCAGTATATCGGATGGGACATAATAAACCTGATGCGAATCCATTCTCCACTATGACTTTTAGCCCGATTTTGGTACCGGCAATCAAAAATTGCTCAGCGGACATCTTTATATGAATCCTCACGTGGCATAAGATGTTGATCGCTTTTTCACGAGGTTTCACGATACATCGAGTACCATGCAAGGCGAAAAAATTATACTAGCGGCCTCACATTCTCCTCTTCCAGATGCAGATGGTAGGAATGCTTCAACTTCTTGTCAAACCCGAAATTGACGTATTTGCATAGATTGTCGAAAGATACGATAGGAGACTGCAAACGATTTTGTCCTATGTCGAGCCCTGTAGCGAAAATGCACTGCAATAATATATAGGGCGCCTGTTTTACAGAATAAAATGTATGCCACTCTGCATTTTTGAACCACCAATTATACATTGAAAATTATTTTATTATATGGCGGCGGCTAGTTAAATTAATTTCAAACCCATTTTGATCACTAATATATTCTTTATTGTTTAACCCATTGTACTCATTCATGGGTATATGACATGGAAGCAACTTTTGCATAAAACAACATTAACACATTTTTTCTTTCATTTAACCAAAACGGCAATTTTGGCATCGTTGCTAAAATCAGCTGATCATTTTGTGTTGTCGATTTTTAAAGTGTTTTATTCAAGCAAAATTCTATTTTTATTTCCAGCTAATATTAAGTGCAATAATTCAAAAACCCTTTGTTTTAGGATACAATTATATCAAATTTGTCTTTTAAAATTTTTCTCTCGAGTGTCCTTACGACTCAACAAAAAAAAAAGGCAAGATAACGATGGGTATCGGAGATTTTTACCCCAAAATTGGCTGTGGTGCTGATGCAGAAATATAGGAACATAATGGAACAAAAATGAGAGGGTAGATAAATTGACGCAGTTCTACGTAGTAAGTAATATAATCTTCTAATACCCACACCTGTTCCAAACAACAGCCTAGAAGACTATACCCGGAGGTTACCTGCAGACAAAAGGGACAAGATTGCCAGAAATAAAATTGATTTGATTTTATTGAATCTGAAATTCAAGCGGTATCCCAAATTCCAGAAAGTTACGGTCCAAAGGAAAGCTCTGGTTAGTCTGAACATGCGAAAGAGCTGTAGGTAGGAAACAGCAAACCTACAACGTATTGGCAGCAAAATCAAATCGTAATTACTTTGGCGAAGCGAGAAACGAATGCAAACGTGTGAGCGAAGAAACTAAGGACAAACATAATCAAATGATCGGGAATAAAATTTTGCAATACCCTGTGGCTCCAGGAATTTCTGGTCGGTAGCAAAGGCAGTAAGTAATAACTGTACAAAAACGTCTCTCCCACCTTTGATAGACGACGACTACAGCCAAGAAAAAAAGCAAACATGCTCGCAAATCGTTTTCACCGCACTCTACCTTAAACGTCCCTCACAGCAATACTCTCCCCGTCATATCGAACATCAACACTACAATGGCAGAAGTTAAGTTTCATTACCGTGATATTCATAAAATCCTCAAATAACTATATACCCAAAAGGCATCAGGACCGGACGGAATACCGGCCATGATGTTAAAGAACTGCGCCAACGAACTAAAACCCATTTTTCCAGCCTGTCTTACCGAAAAGGGATTTACCCATTTTCTTGGAATGTCGTTCGAGTGTAACTTGTTTCAAAAAAAGCAAGAAAACCACGCCCTCAAACTATCGCCCAATTGCCTTACTTCCAATAATCTCAAAAGTCATGGAACGTGCAGTCAATCAGCACCTGCTCAAGTACCTCGAGACCAACAGATTAAATAGCGATAATCAATACGGCTTTCGCAAAGAGAGATCGACAGAATATATGTCCCTCATATATGGAGTCGGGCAATTGAAAACTAAGGCGAGCGATTGCGTTGGATATTTCCAAAGCATTCGACAGAGTTTGGCATGGCGAATTGTTCAACAAACTGCCATCTTTCGGACTGCCAGCCTTTCTCTGCAGCTGGCTTACCAGTTTCCTTAAGCACCGATCTCTGCACGTTGCAGTTGATGGACACATCTCAGACGCATTCACAATTAACGCGGGCGTGCCTCAAGACGCAATACTTTCACCAACTCTGTTCCTCATCTACATTAATGGTCTGTTGACCGAAACCAATAATTCTGTTTACAGTCTTGCAGATGACAGTACCCTTGTCTCAAAATTTAGATTACGAAACCCTTTATCAGCGACTGAGACAGGAGGAGATTACAACAATTAATCAAGATCTTGAGAAAGCCAATGCTACGGGTCCTGACATCATTATGGCAGGATTGACCATTCTTTCATCCTCGCAAATCGGTCTAGGGGGTGTCTCGGCCAACAGCAATATGTTCTGGCATGGCCACGTTGCTAACATCGCAAAATCACCCTCGCAGAAGCTTGGTTCGCATTTCGCAAGAAAAAACTGTATGCATCGCAGCAGCTGCTCTTGCTCTACAAAGCGCAAATAAGACCGTGCTTAGAACATTGCTGACGCATCCGCGGTTGCCGCACGAAAGTACACCCTAAAGCTGCTGAATTCCATTCAGAAGACAGCTGTGCGTCTCGTCGGCGCGGCGTCCCGGAGTTAACCCGAGATCTGGATAGTTTGGAACTCCGCAGGCATGAGGCCGAGATATCCCTATTTTACAGATATTTTCACGGCAAATGATGCCAGGAATTGACCCGCCTCATCCCGCCCCTAGCAACGCCTGTCAGACAGTCGCGACAGATGTCAAGAGCGCACCCGTTCGTTGTACAACTGGAACACTTAGAACGTCGCTTTACAAGAACTCCTTTGTCTAACACACTACATCGCTGTGGAACTCACTAAATTACAACATACTGTTATTCAAGAACCGTGTCAATCAACATCTCGGCACACACACCGCTCGCCGAATACCATAGGATCTCCCTTTAGTGTGTGTGCCATTTTGCCATTAAAAGGCGGGGTATAAAATCTGTAATAACCTACCCTGGGACAAATATTAATAGTCAATAGTCAAAAAGGAAGAATCTCAAAAAAAATAGACATCGCACAAGTGAAAAATCATACGAAAAAGAAAGAGATAAGCTCCAAGATAGAACAAGAATTGGAAAGGACAGAGAAATCTGCGCGGTATCATCGAAGTAATTTGGAACGAAATAAGGACATAAATAACAAAAATTCACGAAGAAGACATCGAATTCACAATAAGCGACAAGACGCAAGGATGGATGGCACAAAATATCTTGGAACTCATGGCAGAAAGACGTAAATGTAAGGTACACAGGATAGGAAAAATATAGAGAGGCAAATGAAAAGTGGATGTCGACAAGTGCCTATAGCTGGAAGAACTTCAAGAAGAATATGGCATCTTTAACATGCATATACAAAAATTAAGGAAGTGACAAGTCGATATAGAACAACAATCTGAAGGGACAGTAATAAGGAGATAATTCTAGGCGTACAAGCCAATCTTATAGTTATTTCTAGACTTCTTTGATGCATTTTGTGGTCATCGACGAAAGTGTCGTGACCTATGTTAAAACAGTTTTTCTCGATGACAGACCTCACTTACCACTGATAGAGCACAAAATAAATCAAAGAGGTCTAGAAATGCAAAGAGACGAAGTTTTACATGCAATAAGGGCACAGAAAGGATAGCTAATACTTAAACGAATCACAGAGAATGTTGATCAGAGTTTGAACCTAATAAAATAATCATCATCATTACTCAGCTTAGATTTCGGAATGGACATATTCGGATATATAAATTATAATTTGTAAAATGTACTTGATATTTTTTGTGCAATAATTTTTATGTCAGAGTCAAGTAATTGGTTATATTTTTTCTGTCTTTAATTATAATTATTGTAAAGTACTCATATGTAACATAATTCATAAAGGTATGATTGGCCGTTTATTAATAATGTAACATCGCATCACGACTGTTGGGTATGAATTATTTTCTATATGGATGGTGGAAAATAGCTACGTCCTATGTCACGTATGGCAGAAATTCAGCAAACCTCTGTGTCAAAAAAAGACACTTTCAATGACGAAGAAAATACATGCTTATAATGTAATTTTTAAATATTTTTCAATAACAGAAGGTAAAAAAGGAATTTAAAAGGGAAAATATTAACTTAGAGCTTAACTTCGTTGATAACAGAAATTGGCGGGAAAATTATTAAAGTTTATATTAAGAATATATAAATACAAAATAATTATATTACATAAATATAATCCCTGACATTCGCGATCAATAAATTTAGGCTAGATTATAGAGCAAGTTATTTTTTTTACAATCGAGAGCTAAAATAATAATGAAAAAACAAAATGATCTAATAATTCATGGTAACAAATTTTAAAGCAATAATTTATCATAAAAGTCATAAGCCTAATTTAGTTTAAGTTCTTGAAAATTATCCCATTGTTTTTTGTTTTTAAATTTTTAAACTGGATCTGTAAAGAGCATGGTAAATAAATTCATCGAAATACTTCCAAGAAGCGAGAGTTAGTTATTGTTTGTTGTAGATGGTGAATTAAACGTGATGTAAAAGGAGATGTCTTAAGTTCCCCTTTACCCTAGTGCCACCGATAATAATCGACTTTGTTATTCGTCAATTTAAAAATTGTGTATAGCAGCATAGTTTTGTCTTATAGTATAGAAGCTTTAAGGAAAGGAGATAGTTTTACCGCTAGTATGTCTTCGGTGAATGCTAAACATTCCTTTAAAATACTCCTTTCTTCGTGCCTTCTTTCCTTTCTCCTTGCCCTGTCCTTGACCTGAATATGCGCGTTGTAATTCTCCGCAAGACAAGTTTCCAGTTGAATGCGGGCAACATTCTAAAATATCGGTAAATGTCCAACGACGTTGTGCTCACGACAATATTCTAGTTACAATGGATACAATTTCATTCTTGACTGAAATGTCGGTTCTAAGTGTAATTTGGCATAATTACTCCAACAATAATGGAATTGGAGCTGTGGCAGTGAGCTAATGAAAGCTTCTGCATTTTCGCATGTTCCTATATGACATGGCATATTACATACACTTCTATTATTAGTATTGCTTAAGTTTTGAGTCTGATTAACCACTTGAATACACTTCTTGATATCAGGTTGTATTAGTGTAACCTGTATATTATTATTTTCAATGAAATTGGGATTCCTCGATCCCATTCCATGGAATGCAGGGACAGCGGACAGCCCAATTCTTCACAATACTGCAATACCCTATATAACATTTCCCGGCAAACTTTTTGCTCATTTTTGTTTTCATTTTTAGGTGGTAATGGAATGTAGAACCTCTTCTGTCTCCAGATTTTTCCGTACTTTCTTGCATTGCAACAACGCAGTCATCTAATGACGTTACATAGCATTTTCTACCATTTCCAGAGAGATCTGGCCAAAAATGACTAAAAAGATGATCTGAAACTGGAAACTGGCAATTCTAATAACATGTATATTTCCTAATAATTGCAAACGGACACACTAAGATTGCTATTATTTTATGGTCGTGGCATTGTACTACTATTGTACTTACTTGTGGAAACACTGCTGAGACTTGAAAGGAATGACGTACACAGTGGTGCGCAAAGCGTATAGCGCACCGGACAACGTTGTCCAATCAAACACAATTGGTAACGTTCGCTTTTTAGAATTTTCGATAACTTTTCAATAAATTATCCTCAACATTCTACTCTAATTTACCCAAATGGGAACTTTCGCTTTATTGAGAATGAACTTTACCGTAAATTACGGAATTTATGGGAAAGTTCGCTACTCACAACACTATGCAACTCACATATAATGGCTATTAGGCATTCGTTACGACACTCGCCTACGGCTCCTATCGTAACTCGCATTTTAAGATCCTTTACACAAATAGAGCACTATGTAAAAAATCGACCTCTCCTATCGGTCGATCCATCTCGTATTGCAATATGTCTTCGTGATCAATCAATTTGGGGCAAGAGCTCGCGTGGTTGAGAGGTTTAGATGGCTGGATCTCACCTGGACGGCCGGGGTTCAAACCCCGATGACTATTTATTTATTTTTTTTAATATTATGTTTCTAAACAGTTTTTTTCTTGATTTTGGGTATGTCTTGGGTTAGTTTGGGTTAGCACCTGGTTAGTTCACCTTCCTCGAGCCCCCGTAGCGAGCGAAGCGAGCGGAGGGCCATGCGGATCGACCAATAGGAGAGGTCGATTTTTACATAGTGCTCTATTTGTGTAAAGGATCTTAAAATGCTCGTAACCATCATGCTGGTGTCTTAATAGCCATCACTAAATACTCATCGCATAATATATTATTTACATACTTAATTAGACTAGAGCTCTTTGAGAATTTATAAAATGCTTTAATGAAAAAATTCTCTTTCATACATCAGAAGTAGATACTATCCCTTCGTCTGTTAAATACAATATTTTCGTGTAGCAGGGCGTATCTCTATAGAAGACTAGAAGTAATATATTCTTGGAGTAGGTTAGGCTTTAGAGTTTTGGGTCCACATTAATGTTAAATCGATAACGGCCTGTGCACGAACATGTCAGGAGAAAAAATGCCACTAAAGAAGGGTATGGTTTAAGTATTGAATATAGAAAACTTGCTTTGTGCAACATTTTATATAATACATTTGAAGCATGACATTACTTTATCTTGATCAGTGTTGGCATTATTAATTTTGCCGTCCATTTAAATTTTTATGAATAATAACGTGCGGATAATCAGTTATGAAATATATTTTTGTGTAAGTAGTAGACTGCAGATGCGAGAATGAGTGGAATTGTGGGGGAGGGAAGAAGGTGGGTTCAAGGTGTTTTTGGGATCGAGAAATTCAATTTGAATATCGACTCATTTTATTCAGTCATGGCGCTATTTAGTGGAGGCCTAGAGAGTTTGTTAAGCTACAAATATTCATATGTTATACCACTAGTGATAAAATTTTATCAATATTTTTTTTATTTTTTTACGAAAGCGTTTAGCTTAGCAATTTTGCGAGTGGCATTGAGAGTATCAAAACCATGAGCTGTAAGTAAACCGTTCTCAAAACAATCCCATCACCGAAATTGCTTAAATGCAAGAAATATGAGGGAAAAAAATAAAACAAAAATTCAAGGAAAATTTACGAGTGGCATTCGTCGTGACTATTTTACGAATGATCTTTGGTTATAGAAAATGTTATTTTTAAATATTTAAATTGCCAAACGGAACCACAAAAGTAAACTTAAAATTCCTAACAAAAATTATATCCAAATCATTTGCAATAACTACCTATTATTAATAATGTGTTCAAATAACTGAAGGATGACATGGATAATTAAACTAAGATTCGATTTTCTGCTTCTCCAGCTGATCCCATTTTTCCTACGGTGTTGGAATGATCTATGTCAAGTTGGAGATAAGGTTTGATGGAAAAGACAGTTTTGAATTACTAATTTTATTAATTTTGGAATCTAAACCTATTTGTTCTGCTGACATTTTGGCCCACTTAGAGAGTTTGTTGGCCTCTAAAAGAATACTTTTTAAACCAGAGCAGTTTGGAGTGATGTGTAAATATACGCCTCTTTTTGACAATAGAAGGATAAGAAGGTTGTTTTTAGCTAGCCATGAGTTGTTTTTAAAAATATTGCACTATACTCAATACTTTATAATGTTTCCTACTGCATCTATTTCTTTTTTGAAGACATTGGAAGCAGCTCAGAAGAACAAATTTGAAAAATGTTCCTTTGCAATCCACCTGGATAGTTTTTACCCCATAGAGACGCCATTTTGTAAATGTCGTTTGTTCAGGACACTAATAATGGTGATGCAAACTTTTTGTTTTTTACATTATTTATTTAAATATAAGGTGGACTGTATACATAGGTGAAAATTATTAGTATCTAAGTCAAAAGTCAATGCTTAATTGAATTGGATTAGTGGACACACACAAAACTTCTTCTTTCTCCCTCGAGCGGTGCTAGTAGAAAAATGCCATGTTGCACGATTGTGCAGAGCTTACAGGAGCGTCTGGATAAAGGCGCGACATCGTTTATACTAAGTGTTTTTGAACTTACTTGTCGTTTTTTGTTTATTGTTGTAACATTTTCGTTTCGTTACGTGCGTTTCGCGCCTTTTCGATTTTTAGATCTGTAAATAAGTTAATCGCAAAATATTCTGTGAAAAAATTTAAACATAGACTTCATGCTATTACTAACTTATAGTTATAGTTATAGTTTTTTTAACGTAATATAGCAATAACCACCTAAATATATGTAATTAACGGCAATACATCTTTGATATCCTGAAAGTGATCATCATTTATCATAGGTAGCTCATAGAACTTAGTAACATTAATAGGTTTGTGGGTTCAAAGTTATCTCGGGGTATAGCTTTTAGCCATTTTTGTCGTAAACTTACGTCCTTTGGAAAACCGAAAACATGAACTTTAGGCCCATTTTTATAGTTTCAGTTACAGCCAGGAATACAACACTTTTGAGGCATATTTACACTAAGTATCAGTTACCACAAAACTAGCCGAAACCGAGAGAAAAACATAAAGTGTTTAACTCTATCGAACAAACACTTATAAACGGTGCTAGCTGTAAACAAACCAGCCAACCGGCACTAAAGCAACAGATCTTTAAGTCCGAAATATATGGTGTTTGTATTTAAAAATACGCCTAACAATATAAATTGTATACCTATACAGCCAAATATTGGGTACAAATTTCACGCACTTAAAAGCACACAAATGATTCCGATTTCAGAAAAATGCAAAAAAACTACAGTAATTACCGCAGCCATTATCGCAATCGTTTGTTTTGTTTCTTGTTTCTCTTACATCGCCTCAAATGATGCGCTGTTGCCGGCTCTTCACATTTTCCTTTCATTACGTGCGTTTCGCGCCTTTTCGATTTTTAGTTCTAAAAATAAGTCAATCGCAAGGTGGTATTCTGTGAAAAATTTTAAACATAGACTTCATGCCATTACTAACTTATAGTTATAGTTATAGTTTTTTTAACGTAATATAGCAACAATAACCACCTAAATATGTAATTAACGGCAATACATCTTTCATATCCTGAAAGTAATCATCATTTATCATAGGTAGCTCATAGAACTTATTATCAAGTATAGAATCAATGAAACATAAAGCTTCTGTACAACACTCCAAATCCGGTCGTCGAACTCTGGTGGAGGCGTCGGGCAGCTACAGATAACTCGGGTACTGCCTCTCGATGGCCCCGAGGCGAGGGGAAGATCTAGCCGAGATCTCGATAGCTCAGTGTCGAGATTGGCTGATAAGTGCTGCTGGTAAAGCCTGCTTCCAACCCACTAGAAAAGGGTGATTCTAGCGGCAGGTAAAGGTTGTGGCCTGCTGGCAAGCGTGGTGGCCCTCCAGGAAAAACCCTCGATCGTGTGTGAGGGCTAACTATGAGAGATTCGACGGTCTCGAACGTGGAAAGCCCGAAAAATCGGTCGTGCCAAAACACCAAGAGATTTCACAATATATCCCCAATAAACGGGGTGAATTAAATTACAAACTAACTGCACTAGCAGAAGGCTTCTCTCCACGCCAAACAGTTATACTAGAAGGAACTCTCGATCGTTTTCGTCAATTTGCCTTTGCTTACGTCCGATTAAGAAGTAGGGATGGACTGAAACAAGCCGAGCGATTTCAACACGCCTTAATTCTCATTAATTAGGATGATAAACGACGGCGGAAGCCACGAATAGTGAGCTAACATTACATTTTTCAAGAAATGCTAGGAAATACTCTTACGAGAATGATGAACATTTAAAAATCTAAGTCGAGAGCGACAAACATGGATAGCCCATCCCTATTATTTGAAAGGAACCTTATAAAAACTACATTCTGCAGTATAAAGCGATAAATATATTTAAAGCAGATGTCCAAAAACGATCTAACGATCTTCAGAAATGGCGGCCGGTAATTGGTGTTCCGCAACCAAAGAGTTCCCAAAAGGTTATAAAATATGCCAACAAGATTAAAATATGGATCGACGTGTCAAATGCAGCGTATTTGCAGGCTTCACTAACAGAATTCTTAAAAACTATATATAAATCGGTTCGTTGACCGTTCTACGGTAATGTAATATAAATCAAGCTAAGCTATTCTAATAATAATGTGCATCGCTTATCAACTAAAATAAATAGAGTCACAACGTGTTATAAATGCTAATACGAATATATCTTTAACCTATACTTAGAATATAGTTAATTTATATTAAGAAAAGCGGTAATTTCAAGCGAATTGTTAGCAAATCAAATCAATAAATTTAGAATTAATACACCGATGAGTACAAAATGCCGCATCTTTTTTCCCTAAATGTGGCATATAAATGAAATTTTAAAAATATTTGACATTGGCAAAATCGAACTGTTACAATATTAATAGGTTTGTGGCCTCAAAGTTATCTCGGGGTATAGCTTTTGGCCATTTTGTCGTAAACTTACGTCCTTTGGAAAATCGAAAACATGAACTTTAGGCCCATTTTTATAGTTTTATTTACAGCCAGGAATACACTTTTGGGACATATTTACACTAAGTATCAGTTAGCACAAAACTAGCCGAAACCGAGAGAAAAACATATAGTGTTTAACTCTGACGAACAAAAACTTATAAACTGTGTTAGCTGTAAATAAACCAGTCAACCGGCACTAAAGCAGCAGATCTTTAAGTCCGAAATGTATGGTTTTGCGTATTTAAAAATACGCAATATACAACAATATAAATTGTATACCTATACAGCCAAATATTGGATACAAGTTTCACGCACAAATTACTGTAATAATTATCGCAGCCATTATCGCAATCGTATGTTTTATTTCTTGTTTCTCTTACATCGTCTCAAATGATGCGCTGTTGCCGGCTCTATAAGGAAAGTATTATTTTACGAAAATGCACGAGCAAGGTAGTAGTATTACTAAAACAAAGTTTTATCCACAATACCGAAACAAAATTTTTGCACTCGACGCGCGTTTCGCGTTAATCATCTTCTGATGATGCTAACATGGTTAGCGAAACGCGCGTCGACTGCAAAAATTCTGTTTCGGTATTGTGGATAAAACTATTTTAGTGCATTTTGCCGAAGGTTCCAAATTCCAACATTGTAGTAGTATTAAATAATTAAATAAATAAATTACGAAGTACCACATTATAAAAAGAGGAAAGAACATTTATGGAAATAGTTTTTTGCAATATTGGAGAAATTGTAATGCAAGAGGTACATTCTTTATATACGAGCTTCCTAATATTCGCTACTATCGTAGTAGTCTTGCAACGTTGCGACCAATTGCGCCTCGATCGCGGTTACCCTTCCACCCGCGAGCCTCGCTCCTAGATCTTGGCTCCAAATCGCATATGCCCACGTCCATGACGTCACGAGCTAAAATTTTGTGAGTGAGCACTTTGTCCTTCAAGTAGAGGTGTTGTTGGTATTGTGGACAAATCAGCAATTTTGTCCACAATACCGAAACAGAATTTTTGCACTTGACGTGCGTTTCGCTAACCATGTTGTTAACATGGTTAGCGAAACGCGCGTTGAGTGTAAAAATTCTGTTACGATATTGCACATAAAACAGTGTTGTAGTAGTATATGTAGTGAGTCCAAACATTCAGCGGTATTTATAAAAATGTAGAACCTTAAATAGATAAACTACTACATTCAAACCTTTGTTATTTTATTTAATCGTCTTCAATATAGTGATTCTCGAATATAATGCATATTACCAAAGAAAATAAAACTATTTTCTTTGATATTCCTCATTATTTTTTTAGTTATGGTATAAAAATACTGTTTTTTCTACTTATTTGTTCCTTACTATTATTAATAAATATGGGCGTTTATGGTGGATTATTTCTAGAAATAACAGATCGTCATCATTAAAAATTCGATTAAATAACTTATTTGGAAAAATTATTATTTGCAGGAACGACTTCAAATCCAACTAGATGAGCAAGCGCAGAGATACGAGGAACAACTTACTGAACTACATTCTGTGATAGCTGAGCTTACCAGAAAGCTACATCAGCAACGAACGATGGCAATAACTGAAGAGGATGAAATATCAGGTAGGCACGAATTCTCATTATAATTATGAAAGTTAAACAAATACGACTGGTAGTGAGAATTGGAACTAGTAAAGCTGTCTACTTATTTGCCAACATCACAGAACATACTAAGTTTAAATAATATTATTTTCCCAAGAATCCTTCAAATTTGAATAAGGAAGGTTGCGCCACCTGCAGCTGGCATTTTCTACAAATAAATAGGAAATTACTGTCAATTCGTTAACACCTGTTGTAGTGTTATTGCCAAGTTATTTCACAGTATGGTTTATTAAAAGTACAATGCCCTTAGCTAAACATTTTAATGTTTTTATTTATTTCCTATAATTCAAAGATATTGAAAAACAAACTTGAAAAGAAGCAACTCCTTAGATTGAGATGTTTATTTAGACCTCCAACAAGATAAATTTAGAATGACAAGTGTTACACTTTTGTGAAGAAAGGTCATTAAGGTTTATTACGCTTTTTCTGTCCTTCTAATGGGCGCAAAACCTTCACTCCAGCTTAGAAGGAATTGGAAGTGAATAATCAAATCGAAAGAAAAATTTTAATTTTGAGAATTTAAAATTAGAAATTGAATAAATTTACATATGTCGATGCGTAGACTAGAACGAGTTGTCACCGAGCATATAAATTAAGCCCTAGCTCAAATGTCAGAGAGTAGGGGTGGGTTTATTTATTCAAAGCGCCACGGGCTTGTAGACGGCACAAGCGAGAAATACTCCATAGTTGAATTATCGAACTCTTAACTTAAGCTTCGTGACAAAATAAAAGAATACCAAAATGTGTTATTTTTCTTTTCCCTTTTATCAAGAAACCCGATCATAAAAACAACAAAAATTAGTTAGAGCAGATATATATGTGCCGGTAATTTTATCAGTATGAGTAATGGAAAAATAACTACTCAAAAAAGTAATCAAAAATCAAAGTCGGAAATAAGCTAATACACAAATATTAACCGGAAAACTAAAGTCAGTGATAAACAAATACTCAAATATTAATCAAAAATAACTAAAGTCAGTGTTACACAAACACTCAAATATTAATCAAAAGTAAATCCAGAACGTTTCAATTATTGAGCGCAAATAATAATAAATCAGGTACTTACTTCAGCGAGCCTCTCCTTTGGAATATTAATCAATAGTTAATTAAATAAAACAGGTAAATAGACAAACAAAAAATCTGTTTATTACTGTTAAATGAAATATCACAGCTGATCATAAAAAGGGAAGAGTAAGGATGAGAAAATGACCAGTAATTCTAGCAGATTAATTTTATGGTAACAGTGTATTTCAACGAGAAATAGTAGGTTTTACTCGGTTATGGAAATATTCAATCGTAATTTACGATAAACGCTTTATGCAATAATAATAAAGAAAATAAAAAGCGTCAATAAAATGTGAACGCAGGCCAGCGACCTTGCAAATCTCTACTCGTTATGTCGTTGTGGGATAATTCAAGTAACTCGAATATTCACTTAATCAAATACTAATTCACGGACGTCGAATCATGATTCGTTACAAGGCCCTGTTACTAAATAACTATGGTTATCTGGATCAGTTACGACACGTTGGTAACTGCCGCAAAAACAGTATAAAAAAACTAGTTAGACCTGGCGTTATTGTAGCAACCAATCAATTATAGACTTTAAGGTATGTCACTTAGGCGTAAGTGCTCCCCGGTCAAGTTACCGGAAGGACAAAGATAATGAACAATTTGTTTGAGTAAAGAAAATATCAAAGGCCACAATAAACAAAAATTAAGGATAACGCAAAGTCTACGAGTCCGTATCAACAATAGTAGTTATCTGATATACAACGTTATTCCGTCAGTCAATTAAAAGTTCAAAATTTAATCCAAAATCTGATTTGTTCTAGATCAAACGGTTTTAACTGAATTTTAGAATTTGATTAAATGTAATCAGGCGTCTTCGGCTAGACAAAATTGGTCCAATAATCAAAGTTCATTTAAAAGAAAATAAGATTAAAATAAATGTTACCTTAATTAAGGAGAAAAAGGTAAAAATTTAATCTTTGTTCGAAAACAAAACCAAAAAAAAAATAATAATTAGAGTTCGTAAGTTAATTACACGCAATTGCCGCAAAATATATATAGAAAAAAATTGTTCACTTGGCCAATGAGTAGCTCTTCAGGCAGCTTCCAGAAAAGAACTGCTCATGGTAGAAAGAAGACTTCCTTGACAGGCGAAGGACTGCAAGACTCTATACAGGTAGTACCGCTAGACAGGCGTAGCCAAGGAACACCCTGTCGCTAACGATGCTCCTCGATAGCAATGAGCCCGACGGTAGCAATGGACCCAACGGTAGGAATAGACCCAGCGGTAGGAATAGACCCAACGGGAGGAATAGCCCCAACGGTAGGACCCTGTGAAACAACACATATTCAAGGTTCCACACGTAACTCTTAATTGACGAGCATTATAACTCGGTAATCAAAATCAACCATCAAGGAAAAAGAGAAATCAGAAATAAAACAATAATTTACCTGTGTAGGGGTAGCCAGTTGCTTCGCTAGATAGCTTTACAGTTGGGCAAGAGGGTTTCTGTAAGAGATTAAAAAGGGAATTAAAAATCCGCCCACGTGCGTCACAATGTTGAAATGATGGCATTCACAGAAAGACAAAAAATGCAAGAAAAACGCAACTCTCCTCGCTAAAGCAGCATTGAAATCCCACAAAGGGCAGTTTCAGACACCAACACTTACGAAAAGATAAGGCACAAATATAGACTGAAACTGTTAAAAATGGCACGGTTGGAAAATGCCTTCAAAGGTAAAATCAAAAATTGATTCCACCGGTGTCCAAAATAACTGCTTGTCTCACAAAGGTCGACGTAGAGAGTGACGCCAGGAGAGCGGAAGCCCCACTTCGAAAATCTGGATCCACCAATAAATGCATGGCACGACAAGCCACATGTTCCTCTTAATAATTCATCCAAGGGAATTAGAAGATGGAAACCTGGGATTTCGATGTATAGGCATCTACCAAAAAAAAAGTACTCAGTAGCCAAAAGGGCATTGTCATTAAGCAACTGCAACTAATAGAATTTCTTAATTAAACCGAAGCAATTAAGTAACTTCGCACGATGCCTAACTCGACAACCAATCTTAAAACAGTATGTACTACGAAAGCCGGAAACACTAAAAGGCCACCGACTTTACTTTCGGCGTCCTCACACACCAAATTCAATTTATTCGAAATCGAACTTTGTTTAGCAACGCAAATTTTATTTTAATTGTCTCGATCAAGATATAGTCGAAGCGAAGTCGGCCAGAATCTACGAGGGTTTTCCGCTAGTAAATACAGATGCGCTCGAAGCCATATGAATTGTGACGAATTCTAAGGTTATTTACGCTTCGATATACGATAGCCAAAACGGTGCGTGACAGGTTACACAAGGTCCAAAGAACCTACAGGGTGCAAATTCGCTAGTCACGATTGATATCTCACAAACAGTCAGGTAAATTAGTTGCTGATTTAGTAGCCTTTTAATAAAATATTAGTATATTTCTTCTATTTTGAGATCTTTGAAAAAAGAAACTTTTTCTGAAAAAAAAATAAAATTGGCACTTTATAGAGGTGGGAAATTGGCAATGAGAATGTGAAATTTATTTTAAATAACCTGTTTAGATAGTCAGGAAAAAATAGAAAAGATATTTTTTCTTTTCAAAAGTCTGAAAAACAAGACAAAATTTGTAAACATTCTAAGAGGCATATTAATAAGCTACTAAATCCGCATCTTCTTTGCCTTCATATAATCAACTTAGTATCTCTCAGCTTTGTGAAATCCCAATGGTGAGAAACTAATTTATTGCACCCTGCATACACACCTCGTATGCTATGTTCTAGAAATCTCAAAAACGAGACAAAATTTGTAAACGTTCTAAACGATATATTAATAAGCTACTAAATCCTCAACTTCTTTACCCCCATTTAATTGACTTGGTACCTCTTTAACTAAAAACAGAGTTTCATCCACAATACCGAAACAGAATTTTTGCACTCGACGCGCGTTTCGCTAACCATGTTAGCATCATCAGGAGATGATTAAATATCCCAATAGTGAGAAGCGAATTTCTTACACTCTGTATACACACCTCCTATGCTATTTTCCATAAATCTCAGTAACGAGGCAAAATTTGTAAACGTTCTAAAAGGCATATTAATAAGCTACCAAATTCGCAACTTCTTTCATTTAACTGACTTCGTAACTCTTAGGTTTTTGAGATCCCAATAATTAGAAGCGAATTTGTTGCACCCCGTATACGCGCCTCGTACACTATTTCCTGATATTATCATTGTCAAATTTTTTAACAGACACTGTATATAAAATTTGTAGAAAAAAATAGTATTCTAGAACATTCTCTCCTGAGGAATTGTTCTTGTTATTACATTATATCAGGGTAATAACTGTATATCAATGCGGGCTGATTTCATATAAACTTTTTGCATTCTAGAATCTTGTACGAGTGCACATGAAGAATCAATTACGTGCCCTTTAGAAGTAAGCGAGTTGGAACCTCTCGAGAACGAACTTTCAGATTTGGAAAATAAGAATCCGGTAAGTTACATAATAAATTAATAAATTTTGTTCCTTTATGGATGTCGGATAACAAAGAAGAACGATATAACTCGTTGTTTTCTTAAAGTTCCATTTAAATCGAGGGGAGTCACACCGCATGATTAGGAAAGTTTTTGCTTTATAAAGCTTGTAGCTGACAAGTTTGGCTTTAATATTAGAATGTCGAAAATTTGGAAATGTTCTGTTTTACGTCCAGTGGAACAATATAATAGTCAATCATAGTCAAAGTTGTATTTTATATAATTCATATTTCTACTTTTTAACCACTTGTATTGTGTGTTTTGGATTCTCTAAAGTTGAAGCTGTTTTCAATTATAACAAACAATGTTATAAGATATAAACAAGTAAAACACAATTTTACTTAAAATTCCACTATAATTGAAACTCGAATTAACTAATTGTCATTCGACATGTTTCACTACACAGTAGCTTTATCAAGAATGAATGGCAGTATTACAAAATGTTGTTGTCACCCTATCGGTTCTACAGACTTGGTTTTTCTTTATTTTTATGCAAGCAATAAAATTAGGTTTGGTAAATAAGGCTTATATAGGTATAACAAATGGTTTAACAGAAAAGGGGGTTTTTAAAATAGATTTAAGAAGGGTGATCTACCTGTGGAGGCAAATAGATTTTCTGCTGCTCAACTAAGGGTTCATTAAGGACGTTTTTCGGTCCGAGCGTAATGTGCACGTTACGGCCATTCTTTAGCTACATAATGTTGATTTCTGGCTCTGTTGTCCCATTCGCATAAAAACCAACAATATTTAATGTAGCCTCGCTGCAATTCTGCAAGTAGTGTAACAACTTTTAAATCGGTACAAATACAGATATTCCGTTTATGATCTTGGCACTTAATGCGTAGGTTGTCGTATGTTTCGTTCATATGTGCAGCATGACCCACAGGAAGGGATGGTGGTTGATTTCCATTAAACAATAAAACTGTATCTATTTTTGTCTTCGAAGAATCAGTAAACAGTCGCCACTCGATAGGTTTATATGAAGGCTAAGTTCGTTCTTTAAACCTGGAATATCATGACAGTAAACAACTATGTTGTAGTTTGGAACCTTCGGCTAAATGCACTAAAGCAGAGTTTTTTCCACAATACCGAAACAGAGTTTTTGCACTCAGCGCAATCATCTCCTGATGATGCTAACATAGTTAACAAAACGCGCGTCGAGTGCAAAAATTGTGTTTCGGCATTGTAGAGTAAACCAAGTGATTTTCCGTTGCAAAAAATACTACCAGCTTAGACTCCCTTTTCCGATAGGACTTGTTCACACCTTCTTGTAGGAGATTCCTATGCTGCAGATGAGATCCAAGGAGCTGTTCCTTTGGTTTGGGAAGATCCAAATCATTGAGTTCTTCCTAAGATATAAAATGTTGCTGCTTGCTACCACATTCGCAATCGTCTTTCTCCTGAAAACTTGTGCCGGTTTTTGGTCTAAAATCGTCGATTTCATCGACTCTGAGTCTATTTTTTTTGTGGAGGCTTATGGACAGGCATGCTTGAAGCATCATGAGGCACCAGTCTAGTGACCGAGGGAATATTAGGATATTCAATTTTATGTTTCCTTTTATCAGAAATCCTCCCGATTTTCTTAAACAAAAATAGCAATCATCAACGTGATTCTGAGGTTCTCGCCAAACCATAGGTATTCCAAATTTCATAGCCATATAAGTACCATTTAACTAACCCCGGTAGGCTTCTAGAAGAAGTATTGCAACAAGTTTGGTGAACCCAAACTTTATCTTGATCTACAACTTTGCAAGCAAAATATTAGGTTGATTCATCGGTCCGCAGCGTTTTTTTGAAAATCAAAATTTATTGAATTTATATAAACAGAACCCAAAAACTAATCAACAAAGTATCCTCCATTGTTTACAATTGTTTCTCAGCGTTCCGGCAATTTTTCTATTGCACGCCTGAAAAAAGCTGGTGGTTTAGAGTTGAAAAAATCATCTAGCCAGTTGTGCAGATCAGCTTCGCTATCAAAGGAATCACCTCACAGGTTGTTAGATAAAGACCGGAAAAGGTGAAAATCTGATGGGGCAATATCAGAAGAATAAGGTGAAACAACTTCCCAACCCAGTTCTTGGATACCGCTTCCCTAATGTTAGCAGTATGCGGGCGAGCAGTATCATGCTGTAAAATCACTTGATTCTGCCTATCTGGCCGTTTTTCTCGAATTGCAGCTGCATGATTATTGAGCTGTTGGCAATACATTTCAGCAATGATGGTTACATTCCTAGGCAGCAGGTCATAGCAGATGATGCCTGCTTGGCACAACATTACTTTAAGTGGTTGAAGGCCAGCTTTTGCACGAGGGGTTTCTTTTTATTAGGACTTAGCCATTCATTTCTGTTTTTAACATTAACATAAAGGCACCATGTTTTTGACGAGCTAAACGCTGTCGTTCAAGCATAGAAGCATATATGTTTACTCTTCCGATTATTGTTGTCGCTCAACGCGTGCAGTACCCATACACCAAATTTTTGCACTTTACCCAGAGAATGCAGATGTCGTAGGATCGTTGATTGGTCACAATCTATCAAATCAGCTAATTCCCGAGTTGACTGATGTCATGAATTTGGGCGTTTAAATGAGCTTCGTTAAAATCGGTTAGTATTCCTGAACGTGGAGAGTCATTCATGTCAAAAATGCTGTTTTCAACGACTGCTCATTACAATCGGTTCAGCCATTTTGAAGTTATTGACATTTATTTCTGAAAATGTTCGAACACCCCACCTCTAATAACATTCTACTATCTTTAGTTTAAGAAATTTTGCAAAAAAAACGCGTTTTAAAAATTAATATGGCTATTACGCCCCCTGGCGGCCATTTTGAAAACTTAAAAATAATTTCCAATATTTTCTTTCGTTTTTTTTTTTAGTATGATCGCTTATGTATAGTCTCGTAGATAGTGCTTTTATACAAGAGTATAAATTAATGTTTTGTTTATTATATTTGCCTAAGTCCCAAAATGATTTTAACATATCCAGTTCCTTTCCTCCCAGCTGTTCCCTACATTTTTTGTTGCGGGTAGATGCTGCTATTTCTCTAGCACTTACTTCGATTCTTTTATAGTTCGTATAAGTGTGACCAAAATTCCTTCTTATTTCGGTTTTTCTTTTCTTTCCATTCCATCCTTGGTCTTCTTCTGGAGTTTGTAGGATACCTCTTGAAGTTTTAGAGTGTTGCAGTTGCTGTTAGTACATTGTAGGTCTCTTCCTGTAATAAAAAAACTTGTAAAGAAGATAAGCTACACAAAAAAAAAACAGATAATATGTTTAGGGCAGGGCAAAAATGGGATAAGCCAAACTTTGTATTCGCATGCTACACATAAGCAAGGTTTACTAAATAAAATATAAATAAGTTCCCGAACTCTCGAAGCACACAAAACCGGCTAGACCCCTCCCCTTCGTCCCGCTCGAGGGGCCAGCCTCCGCCCATGCCACCGTCTATAGATATTCTAATAAGTCCGCTCACTCGAGCGTGCCGCTGAAAATTTCCCTCCTGCCTGCGCCAAACCCTCACCCATCGGCATTGGCATTGACGTGTGTCAATTTCACGGCTTAGCCGTGACTCAGTTTTCGCAAGTACTTCCGCGATCGGACGGTGTGAATTTATTTTTACGGAATAGTTTTCGCACGATTTACGCTATACGCTATTTAAAAAATGTATATGGTTAAGATGGCTAAGGGTAGTTTTTCTTATTGTACTGTTGATGACTGTTATGTAACTACACGTGATCCCTCCTTCTGGAATTGGTAAAGAATTATTCGGACGAAGTGAATGAGGCTAACCGAAAGTTGATTGGATGACTAACCCAAACCAACAAAATCTATTAAAATTGATTATAACATATCGGAACCGGTTCAAATGACTAAAATAAGTAAGGCTGAATGAAACTAACCGAAAGTTGATTGGATGACTAACCCAAACTAACCAAATATATTAAAATTTGTTATAGCGTATCGGAACCGGATCAAATGACTAAAATAAGCTAAGACTATGTGAAACTAACCGAAAGTTAATTAGACGACTAACCAAAACAAACCAAATGTATTAAAATTGATTATAACGTATCGGAACCGGTTCAATGTCTCAAATAAGATGAGACTAAGTGATTCGCCGACTAACCCAAACTAACCGAATCTATTAAAATTGATTATAACCTAGCGGAACCGGTTGAATTCACTAAAATGAGTTGAGACAAAGTGAAACTAACTGAAAGCTGATTCGGCGACTAACCCAAACTAACCAAATCTATTAAAATTAGTTATAGCATATTGGATCCTGATCAAATGACTAAAATAAGTCGAGACAAAGTGAACCTAACCGAAAGTTGATTCGACGACTAACCCAATCTAACCAAATCTATTAAAATTGATAGTAACCTACCGGAACCGGTTGAAATGACTAAAATAAGTTGAGACAAAGTGAAACTATCTGAAAGTTGATTAGACGACTAACCAAATATATTAAAATTGATTATAACATATCGGAACTGGTTCAAATGTCTCAAGTGAGTTCAGACTAAGTGAAACTAACCGGATGTTGATTCGATGACTAAACCTAACTAACCAAATCTATTAAATTTGATTATAACCTAGCGGAACCGGTTGAATTCACTAAAATAAGTCGAGACAAAGTGAAACTAGCTGAAAGTTGATTCGGCAACTAACCCTAACTAACCAATTCTATTAAAATTGATTAAAACGTATCAGAACCGGTTCAAATGTCTAAAATAAGTTGAGACTAAGTGAAATTAACCGAAAGTTGATTCGACGACTAACCCAATCTAACCAAATTTATTAAAATTGATTATAACCTATCGAAACCGGTTGATATGACTAAAATGAGTTGAGACAAAGTGAAACAAACTGAAAGTTGATTCAGTGACTAACCCAAACCTACCTAATCTATTAAAATTGATTATAGCATATCGGATCCTGATCAAATGACTAAAATAAGTCGAGACAAAGTGAACCTAACCGAAAGTTAATTCGACGACTAACCAAATCTATTAAAATTTATTGTAACCTATCGGAACCTGTTGAAATGACTAAAATAAGTCGAGACAAAGTGAACCTAACAGAAAGTTGATTAGACGATTAACCAAAACTAAACAAATGTATAAAAATTGATTATAAAAACGTATCGAAACCGGCTCATATAAATAAAATGAGTTGAAACTTGAGAAGTATTTACTTCAATCACGTGTCCTGTGCTACTCGCTACGCGCCCGTAAGTATCCCATATTAAGCAAACATAATTGAAACTAACTTTAATGAATCAAACAAGCGCATTGAGACGGGGGCGCTACACGCTTGACCAACCCTGCCTAACACTAAACTAAAATTAACCCCAACTAACAAATATAACCAAAAAAATAAAAATAAAACATGTCACCGACGGCGACGGGAATCGAACGCGGGCCGTAGTATCACAAGCACAAAAACTGATCCCGAAACGCAACTGCGCATGATTGCAAATAGTTATACCGCAGACTTGTATAGAAACGCAAGGAATATAAGGAAACAAAATACCATAAATAGTCAGCAAGAGAAATAATCATGCTCCTCAAATCCCCTTTTCGACCTTTAATATAGAGCAATGAATAATATCAATTCTTATCAGCTTAATATCACTATCGCTTTGCCTCGCTTTAATAAGTTATATAAAATAATAATTTCAGGAATAACAGATATTATATAGATATATATTTTAAATTCAGCACAACACAACTATTGACTAACATAAAATTTTCAAACTGAGAAATGTACCATTTTAATTTAAAACAGAATAGAATTAAAGAATTAATCTGGCAACACAGCATTGTCTACAAACCTCTCATGCGCCGTCTGCGTTATTTCAATAAAAACAAAATAATACATTGAATGTCGGCAGAGAAAAGTAGTAGCAATTACAGCAGATTTGTACACAAATTTGTAATGATTTTTTGTTAAAAAAAGTCGCGAGTAGCACAGTATACGTGATAGAAGTGACTACTTCGTTAGCGAGTCTCAACTTATTTTACTTTTTTGAGCCGGTTCCGGTACATTATAATCAATTTTAATGGATTTGGTTAGTTTTGGTTAGTCGTCTAATCAAATTTCAGTTAGTTTCACTTAGTCTCAACTTATTTTAGTCATTTGAGTCGGTTCCGATACGTTATAATCAATTTTAATAGATTTGGTTAGTTTTGGTTAGTCTCAACTTATTTTAGTCATTTGATGCGGTTCCGATACGCTATAACCAATTTTAATAGATTTGGTTACTTTGGGTTAGTCGACGAATCAACTTTCAGTTAGTTTCACTTAGTCTCGTCTTATTATAGACATTTGAACTTTCGATACGTTATAATCAATTTTAATACATTTAGTTAGTCGTCAACATTCAGTTACTTTGTCTCAACTTATTTTAGTCATTTGATCAGATTTCGATATGCTCTAACCAATTTTATTAGATCTGGTTAGTTTGGATTAGTCGCCGAATCAAATTTCAGTTTGTTTCACTTTATCTCAACTTATTCTAGTCATTTGAGTCGGTTCCGATCGTTATAATCAATTTTAATAGATTTGGTTATTTTGGGTTAGGCATCGAATCAACTTCCGATTAGTTTCACTTAATCTCAACTTATTTTAGACATCTGAACCGATTCCGATATGACATAATCAATTTTAATACATTTGGTTAGATGGTTAGTTTTAGTTAGTCGTGTAATGAACTTTCGGTTAGTTTCACTTAGTCTTAACTTATTTTAGTCATTTGAGTCGGTTCCGATACGTTATAATCAATTTTAATAGATTTGGTTAGTTTGGGTTAGTCGTCGAATCAACTTTCGGTTAGTTTCACTTAATCTCACTTATTTTAATCATTTGAACCGGTTCCGATATGTTATAATCTAAGATTTGGTTAGTTTGGGTGAGTCGCCGAATCAGCCTTCGGTTAGTTTCACTTAGTTTCAACTCGTTTTAGTCATTTGAAGCAGTTCCGATGCGTTATAATCAATTTTAATAGATTTGGGTTAGTCGTCCAATCAAGTTTCGGTTAGTTTCACTTCGTCTCATAAAAATTGATTAATTCTTTACAGATTCCATAAAAGAAGTAAAATTTGTGGATTTCTAATATTTACCTTCGCCCAAATTATGTATATAAGTTGAGTTATATATGAGTATAAGTGAGTTTGATCGCTGTTTTAACCACTAATTAAGAATAAAAAATCCCTAGATGGAAAACACTTTTAATGCTTGGGTTAAGTTATGGGTGTGGCACAGGTTAGTTGGTGTTTTCATTTTTTTTAAAGACGACATCCACTGTGACAACGCATTTGTCATATTAATAACAAGATGTAATAAAAAATCGATACCTATCGACAGCCGAAAATATCAGGTTAAAATTATTCCATTGTCGCTATTTTCCTGTTATATTTTGTAACTTGTGTTCGTAATTAAACAATACAAGTTGTACCTACTGGTATTTTTATCCATATCGTAGATAATATTTCGTTTATTATTTACTTATTTATTATAATACTAAGTAACTATTACAAAGTAGTATCATTAATGAGCTATAAATGAGACAGAAAATGTCAATAGTTGTTCATAACAAATAAATAATCCAAACATTAATACGTAATCATATTCATATCATGCATTTATTCCTAATCGAACGCTCCCCGTATAAAAATAATCGAGCGGCAGTTCATATTGATCGTACACCGTAGCTGCACCCATTCCTTTACTGTACAGTGGCCTAGTGTGTTCAAGGTCAACGGCAGTATTTTCCACGGCATACTGGAGTGAGCGGACTTATTAGAATATCTATAGACGGTGCCCATGCATACGCATACACAGTTGTTCACGGTATTTGACGGTACAAAATACAGAATATACAGGTCTCTACGGCATGCTTGTAATATCAATGCATCAAAGTTCCGACAGTGAGTGAGGCAACTTATATGTATTCAGTAAACTTAGACATGAGCATTTAGGGCGTTATTTCTGCACATTTTTAATAAACTATATTTGTGTTATATTATGGTAAATCATAAACATGCTAACTTCGTTTCTGTGGCATAACACAATCAAAACAAAAATTCAAACGATGTCACAAAAATCTTCAGAAAAAAAGGACCAGCCGCATTATTTTCTTACCTGATCTGCCGAATCCTGTGAGGAATTACCGCTACCTTCACTTTCTATATAATATTTGCCTTTAAGACTATCATCTGATTCCACTACATCAGAACTTAATCAGGAGTATCGTAATAAAATAAATTTTGCTTAAACTGCATTTACACGTGGATCCTGCATGCTTAAAAATGTGTGACATCTAGAAAATGCCTAGAAAATATGTGAATATATTTTCGGGAGAAGAACAGGATTTGCAAGCTGTGGCGCCATCTATTTCAGACCATATTTTGAATATAACAATTTGTTTTGTGAATGTCAGTATGAATTCAGAAGAGGGATACGGTTCAGGGTATATTAAATTTGATTTCCAAAATTTATGATTCTTTCATGTAGTATTGCCCTGTGATCTGTAACGCATTTAACTGGGCCTCGCATGCCTTATTGGCAGGAAAATGCGCAGATATGATTTTTTATGGAGAATGTAAAACTAATAAAGTCTTATCTAAAGAATCGAACACAAGCTGTAAAACTGAAGGAGTGATGTTAGTGTTAGCAGTAAGAGTGGCTGAAATTGGCGTTCTCCAGGACTCGGTCCTCCACTTCTCTTCTTAATCTTTAAAATATGGGCGTGGTTCACTCTCATTGCTAACGACCATATCATTCGCGAAACCTTCTCGGGGTGACAGACTATAGGACCCAAATCCCAATAAATTGTTGGACAAAACACAGCAAATCACTTTATCACGATCACAAATTAACGATTTAACGAATGTGAGTGGTCACTTCGAATTGGAGTATAGAGAGGCGTGCTTTATTGGTATGTTCTGCCAGTCTTTATTTTGTCATACTCAACATGGGGACGTGTGCCAGTATGGCAGATGCAGATTGAGGATATGTCAAAAGAAACCAGAGGGTATAGGGACTAAACTTTACGGTAAGTTGCTCGTGACTGTTAAAGTATTGCCATTAAAGGGTATGGAAGCGAAAAATTGAATGCGTATCATAAAAATATAACTTAAAATTTTATGTGAATAATTTTACTTCTTTTAATATCGATCTTACTATATAAACCTGAAGGTCAGAACGTGACCTTACCTCAAGCAAATCAAAATCCCTTTTCAATCTGCAAATAATTTCCGATTTGTATTTCGTGGATTCAGCTTAAAATGGCCGTCACTTTTGTGCAATTTGAACATAATATGTTTCTCCAGGTAATTTCCTAGATTTAATATAGCCAGTTTAGTATCACGCTGATTGATTTTTTGAATGGTCAACTGGTAACCTATGATCGAATAATTTTTTAAAAATTATCTGGTGGATCAAATGACACCTGTTTCTAAATATTTAGATGTATATGTGTTAGCAAATACTAAGTTTGACCTCACCTTTGTTGTTCAAGGGTTAACCGGGAAAGCGGATTTGTTATATTAATCGCAGGATTAAGGCATTATAAAACGAGGCTCCTTTGGTCAAAATTTGAAGGTTTTTGTACTTTTTGAGGGTAAAATCGTTCACGATGTAACCAATATTTTATGTATGTTATTACATTCTTGCTAGGGTACTTCTTAAAAGAAAAATTTGTTGTTCTTTCTTCTAAAGTATTTTTTTTGCTCGAAAAGTGTCCAGGTTTAACCGAAAAATGGGTAAAATTCAGGCATCTGTTTTAAACCACATAAAATTGAAGTAAACATGTTTCATTGATAACTTCGAACACTAATTTAAATTTTTTTAAAATATTACCACAAACGGTTAGGGTAAAAGCTACAAAATATTGAAAGTCAAGGCTTATTTACCATACCATGGTATTTATTTTACAAAGCCTTATAAACTTAAAAACATTTTCTTGAAAACAAAACACAAATATATATTCTCAAAGCAACATATATATGTATATAGAAACAACCTGTTATTCTAGATTAATCTTTGGCATATTAGAAAAACCTATATCATTCTCTTCTTAAAGGCACTGGATTGAGCATCTCTAAAATATCGCCATCTTCAACAATACTTCGGTCATGAACATAGGGGAAATGAAAATATGTATCTTTTTGTTCTTAAAAATCTCACTAAATGAAGGACGCTTTCAGAAACTTGATAATATTTTTCCACAACTCTGACAGTATAATATTTAAGGCGTGAAGAAGTTTCTATTGGAACTTTCACTACGACGAATTTATCGACATCAATGTTCAGAACTTCCAGATTTTTCTCTAAGTTGTTGGACTTTTCTTCATCAAATCTTCACTGATATAGGAAGGGCTTGCTTGAAGTAGATCAATTTCATCAATATTAAAATTAGTTTTTGCATTTCTTATTAAAGAACACCTAATGGTTTATCGTCGGAACTTTCAACATCATCCTCAACATTTTCCAATCTTGCTTCTAATCTATTAAAATCTAGTATCCATAGGCTTTCCAGGTTTAATATTGATGCGCTTTCGCCTAGCCTTCGTTTTAGATTCAGGCAATCTTAATGTTTTAAAAAAATCTAATAGAGTTTTTGAAAGCACTGATTTATTCTGGGAATTTTTATCTTCATAATTTTCGTCCTGCTTTAAAACCTGATAAGATAGTTTTTCAGAAGTTGCTTCAATTTCATTCAAGGCATTTTTCAACCACATTGGGAGATCAGATTTTTGGAAGGGTCCTATTTTTTTGTTTTCAATCCTTTTGAGGGGAGCGAGGAAGGCGACGAAGGGATTGGCAACTATCAGTACAGTTTGCATGAAATAAAAGAAATTTGATGTAATTTTTTCGCACTTCTGGATGTTTTGTAACGTAAGGTGCGGTGACCAGTTGTCGCCAATCGTAATTATATTTCCCTGTTTATTCCGGAAGTAAGGTAAACCTATTTATTGGAACCATTCTACAAAAACTCGGGCTTCAAGCCAACCAGATTGAGTGCAAGAATATTGCACCCTAATGATATCTTTTTATCTCATTCTTCGTAACGATGTTTCGCTCTATAAACGACAATACATTTTCTGAACTGGAAGCTGCTATCATGACAGAAATGCTGGTTTTTGTGGAGTCGACAGTTTGATCACAGTAATTACAGCCTCTATTGTACACGACTGTGACAGAGTCGTAGCTGAAGTTTATAATAATAATAATAATAAATGCTTATTTATTTAGCCAATTGTACAATTTAAAATCTTAAATACAAAAACACATATAAATGTAAATAAACAAACAGTTATCCATAAAAGGAAGCCCTTGTTAGTGGAGATTTGAATACCATAGACACATATTTTTTACCTAATTTCATAGTTAGTACAATAATCTTAAAACTACTTAGTATAATGTTTAATAATAAATTATTATTTTTTTTTGATAATTAGTTAAAAGTAACCTAACCTAAAGCTAAAAAAACAAACAGCAAAATAGCTAAATTAAATAATTTCAACATGTAGGTATAATATTCCCGACATTTGACAGAATATCAAGTACATTAGATTTATAAACACGAAGAAAAGGTTACAAAAACCAAATTTAGATTCATTCATTTTTTAATGTTCTTTGCTAGATTATGATCACGGTCACGTCAAGTAAAGAAAGTATTCCAGTTGTGGTTTGACAGAATTAATTTTGTGCTTCTATAATTTGCTCTATCTTGAGTCTAGTCTGTTTGTGCAACCAAATTTTAAGTTCTTTCTTAAAACCTCTCAGCGTTGTCGTTTTAGTTAGTTCATCAGGTAGATTTGCATGAATCTTTGGGCTTATGTATTTGAAGGAACGTTGTGCCAAAGCTGTGCGCACTTTGGGCAGGGAACCGGTTTGTTTTTTGGCTCGGGTATCATGCAAGTGTTCAATAGTCGTAAGGTATTCTTTTTTAAAAATTGTCTAAGCACTATACTCTTAACACATAATTGCCTCAAATCAAAAATACCACTCTCTTGATAAAGTTTATTGGAAGGATATTTTTTACTTTTACCGAGAATAATTTTAATTATCCATTTTTGCAAAATTTCCAGAGGTCTAAGATTTGTTTTTAACGCACCACCCCACACCAATACTCCGTACGTGTGGTTCTATAAGACACATATATAAGGTCTTAAGATAGTTTACATCGAAATATTTTTTCAACTCTTTAAACTTTCCAGTAAAGGATCTTAACTTATTGGATACATGAGACACATGATTTGTCCATCTCAAATTAGGATCCAGTACGATTCCAAGATATTTTATATTATTAGTTGATTTAATTTTTTGGATGTGTTCGTTAACTTTAATATTTATTTCTTGGAATTTAGGTAGGGAGTCGGAATAACAGCCGAAGGGCATAAAAAATGTCTTTTCTGCATTTATTGTTAGAATTTGATTAGTAAACCATTGGAAGACCTTACCTAGATCAGTTTCCACCTCTTTCGTCAGAGATTTCCACGACCCTCCTTTATAAATCAAAACTGAATCATCCGCGAAGCAAAGTATTTCCCCAGAAGAACCAATATGGAATAAGCCGTTTATATATATATTAAATAGAATGGGCCCTAGGACAGTTCCTTGAGGAATACCTATTTCTGTGGGAAGTTCTGTACTTTGATGGCCCTCAACTTCCACACACTGTGTTCTTTGTGACATGTACCTCTCAAATAGCTTAAGTGGAACTCCTCTTATACCATTTCTTTCTAGAATTTTCTTTAAAATAGTGTGGTCGACGGTGTCGAATGCCCTGGCCAAATCCAGAAAGGCACACATAATTTTTTCTCCTTTATCTATACTCGAATAAATAGTATCAACTAGCCCGGCCAAAGCATCCTCAGTCGAAGCACCCTCCCTAAACGCATATTGATGAGGTGATAGTATATTGTGTTTGTTCCAGAAATCAACGACTCGGTCCTTTATTATTTTTTCAAAAATCTTACTACTACTAATTAATTATATTTTCCACAGACACACACACCTACCTTCTAAGGAAATTCTCAGTTCATCAAAATATTCTCGCATAGTAGTATGTGTGATCTGAGCTATGTTCCTTTTAATATTTTGTGCGAGCCATACGAACAGTTTCTTACTGTATTTAGGACCTTATTTACCCAGTCGGCTCCTGAAAAATTGGAATTATTTTGAAAGCACTGAATCGGGACTTTCCGAATTCTCTTAGGGGAACCCCCACGACGCAGCAGTTGTAACTCCAAGGACCAAACTTGCTTCTTTATCACGGCTTAGGATTGGTTGACGTTTTGGATTTTTTTCATGAATTTCTTTAACTTTACCAATGGTAGATTTGGAAATCCCCTAACTGTCTTTGGCATGATCTGACTATGTCTGAAGTTACCCCCTAAAATGAGATTTTTTTTTAGTTGCGCCCCTTAAAAAAATTTAGCAGATTTAAATTCCAAATTTAAACCAATTACCAAATAAATAGATGGCTACTAAAAAGTAAAAAAATCTCCCCCATTATGACTAGTTTCAGCTTTGCCAGTTACTTTTCCACTTTCAAAAAAATAAATAAATAAATAACAAATGATAACAAACTCCTTTATTGTCAACAATCAAGCTGTGAAAAAGCAACGTCTAAAGTGAATGCATCTAAGATGCTTCCAACAAGTCAAGATAAAAATACCAAAGATTGACACATTACACTACAAATACATAGTAAACTACCACTCTTGGAGAAACACCCCAACTAGTGTAATAATACCCTGTATGTTCGTAGTATTATAGCCCTATGATATGGGCTTTTTTTTATATAAAATGAGGATGTGTGATGGGGTATACGAAGATCGAGCCTGCCTCTGGTTACAACCGACCGGCATGTCCCCAGCATAGCCATCATGGTTAGTTGAGAAAAGTGCTGGTTATTTTTTACAAATGCTACTAGCGGAACAAAGTATACAGATGGAACGGTTAACAACTCTAATTGTGAGAAATATTCTCTACATTATCTTCTAGTATGTAGGTGTAGTATACATGTAATAATTCTCTTTTGTGCACTGAATATTTTTACTGCGTCGCTTGATGACGCCTGAAAGAGAATTCCATACTTAATTATTGTAGATTGAACATACCCAAAATAGAACAGTTTTAAACCAGTAAGCGTCACTGAACTGCGCAACCTACACACAACATTACACGCACTGGTCATCCTCGATTGAAGGCTTAAGATATGTTTTTCGAAGTTGAGATTTCTATCTTGAGACCAAGAAATTTTAGAGGGCCACAGTGACTGCCGCGTGATCCATTCTTACATGTAAAGACTCCTTGCTCCCTGACTCTACTGAAAACAATTAATCCTGTTTTGCCAGTGATAAGATTTAGGCAACTCTTGCTACACGCTATACCAGTCAGACCTTCACTCAACCATACGCGAACAACCCAAAGACAGCCCAGCCCAAGCGTAGACGGATCTGCCAGTATCACTAAAATATCATCAGCATACTGACAGATCTCACCACCCTGCAGATTCATCGGCAGACCATTCACATACAGCGCTAACGAAAGTTGACTAAAATGGCTTCACAACAAAATCACACGTCGAGATGAGACACTTACCGCTAACGATGTTAAGTAGTCCACCGTTCAAAAGTAAAATAACTGTTTAAGAAAAGAAATGGTCGTTTGTATTATTTTTTTTATCCCACCACAATGTTTTCTTAACCTTCGATGTCGCAATGCCCGAGTTTGCCCGGGCTATTCAAAGTAGCCTCATTTTATGGTAAAAATATCAGATAATGTTAAAATTCACACATATATTATATCAATCGTTCTTCTGAAATTATGTATAAAGATACATAATAATGATTAAATGTCCTGTGACAGAACTGCGCTTCGCATCATCCTATATCTACTATTTTCTCTTCAGCCACAGAAAATAAAAGTAATGATATGCGGAAATTGTTGGATGATCTGCAATTAGGTGAACGTGAAAATACTATATGTTTAGGTAATTTATAGATTTATAACGCCAGGTTCTGATGGCTTCATTATTCATTATATCCGTTTTCCCATACAGACATATTATTTTCTGAATATTATCAATTCGGCCTTTAAAATACGTCCGATCACTCCACTTGACAAGAAAACTCAAGTCATTAGTATAATAGCTACATGTTTGATTCGGTAAAGAAGTATCTGCGATGTTACCAATTAGCCCTAAATGTTGGGAGACCCAAAATACGCCCAATCTTGAAAAAAAGTTTTAAATAAAATATAAATTTAAGGATGTGATTTATGTGACGCTCACTCAAAAGTATATTTGAATTTATTTTTTGTTTGCAAAATTGAAAGCTGTCGCGAACGTATGACGTTCTGTCTTAAAAAAGTGAGCTTTTTTGATGTACGGAACATACTAGAAAATAATTTTTAGTACATTTTTATTTATTGCAGTTGACCGAGAGCCCTTTAGAACTGCCTGAACCAAAGCTAATTTCTTCAGTCCAAGGAAATTCTGACCGTTCACCGTGCTCTGAAATCATTGAACCGCTAAAGCAAGAAATCGTATCCCTAAAACAGCAACTCCACGATGCTCATACAAGACTAGCACATATAACTTTAAGTCGTATAGAAGCAGGCGACGAAGAGACTGTGACCAATTGCATAGGTGATACCGATTGTTTAAAGAAGAATATAGACGATTGTAAAGAACGCTTTGACGGCTATACCGATTCTTTAGACCATTGTAAAATAAACTCAGAAAATTGCAAGAATTTGGAATCGCCGGAGAGTCATATAGAAGCTGATTGTGAGCCGAGGTCGTGCCATGAAGATAAGGCCAATATCAAATTTAGTAATATAGTTCCGATACATAAAACAACTACTGTGAAAAACGAAGGATTTAATATTCCCATTACCAAAATAGCTGAACGGTAAGATGATATAATTTCGTTATGTTATGTTCACGGGCACATTTTGTGTTCTCATTACGCCTTAAAGTATTAAAACTCCAAAAGATTCGTAATAAATTTCAACTTGAGCAAAAATCTCACAAAAATAATATTTAAAATGTATGGAGAATTAAAGGTATAGCATGTATTGCGTTCGATAAATTCTACTAAATGATCCTTTTGATTTGGACTTGCATAATAATATGTATGTTGGCAATCATTTTGTCGGTTAAACCATGCCATTAATAGCATTAATAACATAGACCTGAACCGCGAAGGCGCTGCTTCGTTGTAATTACTAGTAGTACGGGAGGCCACGACCAAGATTTTTCGACAATCGCTATCCGCAAACCTCTTTGTGGCTTTGGTAATTATATTATTTTGATTCTAAAACTGGTATTTTCAGACATTTTGCGTGGTGCTTATGCCCTTAATTAATTTTTAAAGTTGTTAACAATTCGGACCCTAAAAACTCATAGCAAACTGTCTGCTTTTCGATATGCTGTTAAATAATAGTGCAAATAATATGTTTTTTTGGATATCAGAAAAATATAGTGGTGCATGTACATAGGGTAATTTAAAAAATAAATAAAAATGACGAAAGAAAAAAAACTTTTTGCTGTCTGTCTGAAAACTATCTTCTTTCGTTAATTGTGGCGAGTTGATACTTAAAAAATCATTTTCAGAAATATGTTCCGGTGCTTTTCATTTTATGAGAGGGCGTAACATGTAAAATTTTGGGGGAGGGGAAACTTATCGCTATTTATCTGAAATCAGATATATATGGTAGAAAGACGATTCTGCATCACAAAAATGCTAATATCAGATACATTAACCTGTGCCCGCTGCTAATCAGACAAACTTTTGTTGACCATAATTTAGCAGGAAACATTGAAAATTGTTTTTAATTACTACAATTCCATAGGACATGGTTATCTCGCTGTCGAACTGTAAAATAAACAGCTGACACACTGGCGTTTGCGCGTAAGCGACAAATTCTACCAGCATCACCGGCTGTGAGACAGGTCCGTCAAAAATTTTATTAAATACTTTTCTTTGCTTTCGCACCATGATACAATAAACGGACGCACCACTGAAAGTATCTGAAAACATTATTTTCGTTATAAAGTCACTCAAACAAGTATGTTAAAAAATATTTCAATTGGACAGCGATAAATTTATAAGGTTAGATGTGTATACAACTTTTGGTGATCATATTACAAAAATGCAACACCGCAGATGTCTGATATAAAAATTTTTATTACAATATGAACTTATGTTAATTGATTTATCCAATAACCAGACGGATAGCAATATATTTTTGTCATCATAATTTTTTGCAAAGCAGAAACGGCGCCCCACTAAAACGCACCGTTTCCGGATACTAGTTGATAAGGCAAAAATTCATGGTTTAGTATGTTTTATCTATTTCTTGTGGTTTTAAACGGATAGCGATAATCAAGGGTTTTGGTCGTGGCCTCCCGTACTATAGTGAACTGACAGCATACCTATTTCAAATTCGCGCTGCTCATTTAGAAGAATATTTTGCCTTATTATTGAATAAAATTTATAGATTCATGATGTGCATTAAATATACTCACTCATACGTTATTAAATGTTTTTTACTGATGAATAGTAGTACTCAGTGCCGCATATACAGCTATTCAGGCCCTAGGCCTGCTTGAGATTACGGACCCCTATCGGACCTAGAAAAATGTTTTCCCCTCGAAAGATAAATCGACAGGTCTGCGCGTTTTCATTAAATATAGAAACATCCCAACAGTAGCTTGTTTCCTTTTAATTGGAACACCCTGTATATGTTCCAATTCTTCGAAAATGTGTTACTAATTAATATGAAGGGAAGTTTTCGAAATTAAAATGTAATATATTTTAAAGGTCAAACACACATACAGGCATTTTTTTATTTGCATAGGTAACACAAAAAAAATCTTACAGATTAAAACAAATAAAATATGTTTTAAAAATACATATAATAAATAGATAATAGTAAAATTTTGCCCTAGTAATATTATATTATTGGTTTTCACTTCCCAAAAATGTTTCAGTTGTCGAAGAAAACACACATATGGATGGAAGTGTGCATACATGCAAGATGGAAGTAAATCAGTATAATATCAGTTAGATATATAAAAATACACGTCTAGTCGATGTAATTTTAAAGTTTTAATGATAAAATGAAACAAAAAGAAATATATTTAAACGATTTTTGATACAATGGACTTTAATGGGTGTGCGGCACTGATAGTACTAGTTAAATGTTAAATGATGTTTTGTGCAGCTACTTTTAAAATGAGTATTTAAATACATATATTTATGTATATTTCATTAATGACGTTTAAAACAACTTTCGTTTAACATTAGATACAAAACTCTATAGGACTAAAAAGGCTAGCAAAACTTAACTAATTTTATTTTCGAAAACGTAAATAACACATTTCCGCGGCAAAATATTTGGGTTACTCATAATCTTGGAACCGTTATTTGAATAAATTGCCATTTATGTTTTGATTGCCTGGTCGGGAAACAAAATTTACATAAAGATGAATAAATATGCAGGGAGTGGGTTATAAATTGTGGTAAGTATTTACTTCACGCATTTTTTTATTTTTTTTTGGTTTCTTTAACTGAGTTATTTAACTTCAGGGGCTGAGTTATAAATACACTAAATCACTAATGAAACATTTTGCAAGGAGTAAAAATTATTGTTAAACCCTAAATTATTATATGACCAATAAATAATAATCTTGCATCGAGATAACTACAGATGCTAAAAAATGTTAAATACAAAAGGTGCAGTTGTTTTTCAGGTAAGTTTTTGGTAGCACCTGTAACTACCTCTCCAGGTACGGTGCAAAATATAAAAAAACCCTGTACATGTAAGATTTAAAAATATGCCAAATAATAAAATTATTCAAAACAATACTTTCTTCACTCACATAGAATGAAACTAACACAAAATTAATTGGAATGAAAAAAATACTAAAATCACAAATCTAAAGGTTTATTTTTTATTTAAAATCATAGTGCCAAAATCACAAGAAGATATAGATTTTAGAAAAAGAGCATTATATAGGAAGATTCTATTCAAGATTACTAGTATATCCACGATTTTTATTTTATTGACAACATGAATCCGTTTTCATGTCATAAGTTAACCAAAAGCTGCTGTAGGAATTTTGTCTTATTTTTTTACTATAGATTCAGCTAGAAAGAAAGACAAAATTAATAAAATGTCTAATTAACCAAAGAAATGTCTTCTTCTTTCCTACTTTAGAGCAGCAACAATAAATACGAGAACTTTTAATAGAATTCAGTCAGTCGCATAAAACGTAAGATTGGTTTTTTAAGGGTTATTATCTCAGAAACCGTTGGCATTAGAGAAAAGGAAAGTTGTATGAGATTAATCCATAATTTGACAAGGACTCAAAAATGTGGATACATATACTTAGCGTTGAATAAAAGAAAAAGCTAAATTTAAGTAGTCTCGCTTTTACGAAGTACCTGTTTAGTCCAAAATATTTTTAAATATGTACATTTGATAACCAAGAAATTTTTACTTTTAAAGTTTTTTTCCAATTATACAATCTCACAATATTTCAAAGAATTGCACACTAAATGGACACGCGATATAATTATTATACATAGAAGGACAGTCGGTTCAGTGTAAAAGTCTTCAGATACACAGAAAGTTACTAACTAAGGCTTATTGTTTACAGGGCATTTTAATACAATTTATCTAGAAGATACAATTTTGTTAATTTGAGTCATCAGAAATACTTAAAATAAATACGTAAAACATATTTAAAACGGTCCAAATAAAGCCCATAACAATACAAATAAAAACATCCCATAAAAGTTTTGAATAGCAATTTCGTAGTGCCTCAGTAAATTCGTGCAAAAATATTTGAGGCATCGAAATAGTTTCATGGTAAAAATCTGGACTTACGTCAAAATAATAGCTAGATAAATATTTTTTTCTCGACATAAATTATACATAAAAAATATGTAGTGTAGTTAAACAAGTGTTTGCTTTGAAAAATAATCGGAAAATATGATAAAAAAATAAAATTTAATTTAGGAGCATCAGAGCATCCTGCGTTTGTTGATCAGACATATGAATAAATACTTATAGTTTTGGGTTTATATCGGGGTTTATAAATATTTTTACTCCATACAAAATGGTTACATTAGTGATTTAGTATATTTGCAATTCCACCCTGACTTGCAATAACTTTGTTAATTATACCAAAGAAAATGAATATGACGGGTATCCAGAAACATTAAATAGTATTACAGAATAATGTGAAGTTAATACTTACCACAATTAATAATCCACGCAGCATTACCTAGCATTTAATTGGTATATATACAAAATTAAAAAGTATTCTTAATCTAAACGGCAATATACTTAATCAACGGTTTTAGTCTTATCAATACATTGCCAGTGCCTAGCTGCGATTACCAAAAAGTGGAAATGTTGCACCAAAGAAAGTATATTAAAATTTTCTTCGGTCGCACGTTTGTCAAGCTACGGATCGGCAACAGTGGTGATCTCCTATTCCTATAGACGCTGGCTCTCTAGAGCCTGTATTTGGGGTTTCTAAATTTAACACCGAGTAAGTCTTTTGTTTAAAACTCTTATTTGCTTTGATAGCATGACATAAAACACAACCAAATTTAAATATTTCTTTTAATTTAAGTATAATTTGAAATGCTATTTTATTATTACTATACTAGAAAAATATGTAACAATCACTACACGTTAATTTATGGCAAAGTATCAGGAAGAAAGCTTCGTTCATGATAACGCTGAACGGCTGAACACATAGTTACTCCGCTCTTCTGTCTTGTTTTTTTTCTTATCTGAAACATGCTATAATATCAATAAAATAGCTATTGGAGAATATAAAAATATAAATATCAAATCTCCATTTTTAAGTGGACCAAATATTACGTTTTTTATTTCTAATCAAAACTGCTTTAGACTTTTTAGATTTTTTACTAAATTATTATTAAATTATTCATTCTACCGTCTTTTGAGTGCAGGAATTCCCATAAAAGCGTTTAGTCTTTAAAAATCCCAGTCATTGAAATAACGAAAATATTTGCTTGAATCCATCTTAAATCTTATATTTTATGTTTTTATAGAATATTTATTTTAAAGAACCTTCTGATTTATCTAATTTGTCCTGGCTAGATTTGGTTAGGGTTTCTTACTATTATTATGCCGAGCTTAAGTTCTTCACATAGTCTAGCGAATTCAAAATGTTATATCAGAAAGCCAAACGTAAAATGTCTCGACACAGTCGTGTTTGTTTTAATAAATCAGAAGTGCGATTTCGACAAAACGATCGAAAAGATTTCAACAAAAATCTGGACGAAATGTTTGGAAGCAGCAGTCACATTTAAAAAGAAAAACATTACTGATTTTGCTCACGCTATATTGCAATTTCGCCGTTACCTCTGGCGAATCAAGATATTTGATTTGAAATAAATACAATAAAACGAGCCATCAAATCGTATTTTTACTTTTGAACTCTTTTTCCCCAAGAAACTATATAATTATGACAGGAAAAAATACAAAATAATGTATGTAAATATTAAAGTTCAAATGTGTATGTGTATGTATCATCATAATCGTTTAACGAAATCAATTTTAAGAAATTGTTTGATGCAATAATGCCCGGAGTTGAAAATAATTTTAATTATAAAGGGGTAAAGTTAAGTTTTTCAATGCTCCATAAACTTTTAGATATATTTGATATAATACTCTATAAGTCTAAATACATTTTTTTTTGTGTTCGAGACATTTACATGTGAAACACGTCATTTTCGCCACTTTGAATACCTATAGAATCAAAACAGCTCATCTTAGAATAAAACTGATCGCATTTTTTAAATTTTGTTTGTAATTATTATCTATCGTCCCGTACTAACGTTTAGAAAATTATCACTTTTTACTAAACCGAAAATTAGTGTCGTATAAGAAATAATTTTTAATAGTCTTTAAGATGTGCCCGATTTTCTTTGACTTTTCAGGTAATTGCTATTATTACTATTATTAATGTGCTATGTTTAAGTAATGTGTTATTGCGGAAAAAAAATTAAAATTTATTATAAAACCTAAATAAAAACGAATAACAAAGCAATTATTTTCAATAAAGAGTGTATAAAATGGGACGATTTAAAATACGAAATATAAAATAGGGAGTCTGACTTAAAAATATATAATGCAGTTCTTTTTGTTTTAACCTAAGCCGCTTTTTAAATGGCAGTTTTAGATTATATGGTGGAAAATATACATATTTCTGAGGCCAAAATAAGCCGATTTAAAGCAACTTACCTTAGTCAGCAAAATTGATGTTTTTAAAATTTATAAAAATTTTTTAAACTATTACTTTAAAAAGTGGTATTCTGGGGGTTTTTTGCGATGCGAAACCCGAATATGGACACCTCTCCACTGTGGCCGAGGGCGCTTCACACTACTCTTCTGATGGCTTAAAATGGCCATAACTTTTTTCTCAGTATAGTTTTTACTTTTTTTTATTAAGGAAGTAATTTTCTGAACATTTTTAGGCAAAAAGGGTCCTCTTGTTAAAATCCGCTGAAGTAAGCTGTTTTCGAGATATTTTGGTTTTTAATGTTTGATGCCGCACCGGGATATATAAATTATTTTGAATACAAAAATTTGGCTGTTATCTTTGAGGATGAAATTTGGTCAGTGAATTAGCAGTGAAAAATTGATTTTTTTAGATAATTTTTTGGAGTGTACGTAAATATCCTAACATTGTCGCATACAGAAAACTTCTTACTTTTTACCGGTTAGAACTTTATTTGCAGACAAATTTATTTAAAAAAACTTTTGTCGTTTAGTCACTTCCGCTTTCAGTCAATTTTCGACAAGAAAAAAATTTGTACTTGGTTTACTTACAGAAGGTGTTGCAGGAAGAATTTGAGCATGGATGTTTTTAATTTAATGAGGATCAATTAAAGGTAAATTTAATTTTGATAAACTTTTAGTTATTGTTTAAAATGACCTCCTTTAACAAAAGTACAAAGATTAATACGATGTAAAAAGTTTAAATTTACTCTTTGAATCAATTTCGGATCGTTCTTCAATATGTTGACTGCATTTTGAATTCTTCCCCACAATTTCTCTTCATTATTAATCGGTCTGGAGTATACCATCGTTTTTAAAGACCCCATAAAAAATAATCCAACGGAGTCATATCCGGTGGGTGTGGTGGCCTGTTTACAGGAGCGTCATTTTCTCTACCGATCTAACTGTTTGGATACCGCTGATGCAAATAATTGCGGACATTTAAAGTAAAATGTGGTGGAGCACCGTCATGCATAAACCACATAACTCGTCGAAGTTGTAATGGCAATAAATCTGACAGCGTATTTTGTAAATGTTCTAAATAATTCACACCATTTAGTCGTGGCCGTAAAATGACAGGGCCAATAATAAAATTGCCAATGAATCCTCAGTGGCGAAGCGTGAATTTTTTGTTCGGGTAGACAAAGATAATAAAAATCGTTGTTAATGTCAAAAAATGCTTATCAACTATTATTTCTCCATTTCATAAACCTTATGAAATAAAACAATGATATATACTAATTAAAATACAAAAAAATATGTACCTCACCTTTATAAGCACACAACTGAAGTGAAACTTCTGAAAAAGATATTACAAATTGAGTTTTTTTCAGTTTTTTTTCTCAACTTTTGCCCCGGTCGGTGTCGACATTTTTTTCCTTTTTTTCAACTTTTTATTCACAGAAAAACCGCGTTTCTCTAACGTTTTTTTATTAATTTTTTTCTTTATATTGTTTTATAATACTTTTAGTAGCCTTCCTAACAATTTTTTCCTCTTTTTTATTATTATTTTTTTTCTTATTTGGTTTTATAATACTTTCGTTAACTTTCCGACCAATTTGTTGTTTTTTTTTTCGTTAATTATTTTTTTTATTTTATACTTTTAATAACTGTCCGAATATCTTTTTAGGCTTTTTTTTTTAATTTTTTCCCATTTTTCAAAAATTTTGATTATGATGAGATTTTTTTTGTCATAAAGCATTTTTATTCTTCCCATTTTTGCCATCCCCGGGCTGGTAGCTGTACTATTGTGCCTTTTTTCATCGAAAACCGCGTTTCTCTAACTTTTTTATTTTTTTCCTTATTTCGTTTTATAATACTGTTACGTTTTTCCCGTGGGTTCTTAACAGAATTACAACTTTGCTATTTTCCACTAATACTCTCTTTATTCACTACCACTGTATACAATTTAACACTCTATACTACTCTTATAACTTTACCACTAATATCCATTCAACACTCAATGATTAACTGAACTGACTAACCAACCGACTGACTAACATTGGCCTTAGGTCTGCTTATATATAATCTCCAATCCATCACGAATATTCGGGAAGTATTCCAAGGCCACTCTATATGATCTCGACGAGGCCATCGAGACAATTCTAGCGATCCTGAAACCTGAAACTTCGCGACCGGCCGGCCGGGCGATGAGTCATACAGACAGGGAAGCGAGCGGCACGGCGGCGGCTAGTTTTATAGGGTAGCACAAAAACGTTCGGATGGTTGTTAGGCTAGCCGTAACAATACTTTTAATTAACGTCCCTGACAATTTTTTACTTTTTTTTTAATTTTTCACATTTTTTAAAAAATTTTGGGTATCCGGGGAGGTGGGGAGAGGGGGGGGGTTGACTCGGTAACACAGGGTCATCGCTTGTCAGATTTTCGATCCGAGTCTTCGTTGCAGAGATATCGGCAAAAAAACGGTTTTCCCAAAATCCCCCCTTAAATTAGAGCTTCGTTTCCATGTGGTCAAAGGTAGCCCTCTATGAGGCGAGCCTATTATAAAAATTTCGACCCTGTAGCTCTTCCCATTATCCCGAAATTAATTATATTAATTTTAGGGGTCCAGTTTTCGTCCAGAAACTTCATTTTACCCCGGCTACATGTACTGAAAATTTCAACCCTCTAGCTTTACTGGAACATGCTTAATTAAAAAAGGGCGTTTCACTTTGATAACCGTTTCATCTTTCACTTTTTCTGACTACCCTCGCTAAAGAAGTTTCACTTCAATAAAATGGTAACATTATGTGCTAGTAAATCTAGAGAGGGTAAAAAATACATATTAACATATAAAAGTAACATACATAAATATTAGATAAAACATATACATAGCGTACAGCAGTCCAGAAACAAACAAAACTGAAGTACTGCAGCCGACCATATCAAACGTTCCCGTAAACGGTATACCGCAGCAGCATAATAAAAATATCTGGTCAACTACGATAGACAAAGCGTGTAATGTCTTTCGACCCCGAGAAAATCGCGGACGTCCGCTGAACGCCGAGACCTCTGACTCGGAGCCTGTCGCCTGCTTGATGCGTTTTTGGATTAGTGCAGAAGACAAATCTCGAAATGTCTTCCTGGGGTCTGTGAATTGTAATTAGGCGGTTTTTATTTCGTTTGGAGATTCATAGACATATAAGGAGAGCAAGTCGGTGGTGTGTTGTGTACCTATTACGGTTTTTTAAAATGTTAGTTAAACAGCTCGTACAATTTCACTAAATAAATTAATGGCAAATAAACGGCAGACAATTTTTGGGTAGACAGTGTCTACCTTGTCTACTCCTACGCTTCGCCACTGTGAATCCTGCCTACACATTAACTCTAAACTCATGTTGATAATGAGTTACTTTAGTGGCAGCTGCTTAATTCAGGATCTTCAGCGATATATTACTTATATCGAAAATCCTTAAAATACAAAACATTTTTAAAATTAAATAGGTCCACAACATTTTTAAAAATTAATAGGTCCACAAAACAAATTTAAAGCGGTTCAATAAACAGGTAAAAAATACGAGGTTTTTTGTATGTGTGAATGTTGACATTTACGTACACTCCAAAAAAGTAGGTATCTAAAAAAATCCATCTCGAAAACGACTTACTTTAGCAAGAGTACCTTTTTTGCCTAAAAATGTTCAGGAAATTATTTCCTTATCAAAAAAACTACACTGAAAAAGTTTGGCTATTTTAAACCATCAGCAGTGTAGTGTGAAGCGCCCTCTAATGGTCACAGTGAAAAGGTGTCCATATTGGGGTTTTGCATTCCAAAGAACCCCCGGGGTACCGATTTTAAAGTAATACTAAAAAATGTCCACACATTTTAAAAAGTTCGATTTTTATTTTTTAACTTTACCTCCCTGTATCTTGGAAATGGAGTAATTTCGGACTAAGGTAAGTGGCTTTAAATCGGCTTAGTTTGACCTCAGGGATATGTGGTAAGTTTTTCTACAGACCTTTTAGAGACCCCTGTATAAGATAGCTTTTTGGAATTTTTCATTACAGGATCCGCCAAAAAATGACCTTGTTCAGTCCTCGTTGGACTGGGTGACGCGAATTCGAGAGACGCGTCTAGGGCCAGAGCTAGATTTTCGATTCGAAACCGTGCATACGAAATATGGCCGAAATATCGGAATTATCCATGTCTTTACGTTTTAGTTATGTTTGTTTTTTATTAATTTACTTTTTTTTCTTAATTTTGGGTTAGCCTTGGGTTAGTTTTGGTTAGTTCTTGTTGACTGCGCCCACGTAGCGAGCGAAGGGAGCGGCGGGCTATGCAAAGCCATGATAATACCTACTATTCTTATTTCGCCATTGCGAATGCACGGTTTCGCATCGAAAATATAGCTCTGGCCCTAGACGCTTGTGAATTCGAGCCGCATCATCGGAATCTCAAGAGGTACAGGGTGATCCCCTATAATGTCGCCCCCCTTTAACTTTTTTATTTTAAGCGTCTCAAAAAAATTAAAAGTATGGTTATGTAGGTACTGAAAAATACTTTTTTTCTGCGTTTAAAAAATATTGGTAAAATGATCAGTATACAGGGAAAAACAAAAAGTAATTTTTTTTTCAATGGAACACCCTATATATGAATTTATTTTTCGATTCCTCGTAAAATTCTAAGCATATTTTATGTATGATGTTATACCTCTAGAGTTAGTAGTTTCACAGCTATAAACAGTTGAAAATCGGTACTTTGGCTACTTTTTACCTTGGTAGCAAGGAGATCATTAGAGATGGAGTAAAATGAATTTGACATTCCTATCTTAACTTTCCAAGAGCTATCTGATGGTGCTAACTTATGGTACCTACTGAGGTACCAGATTTGGTACCCATGGTACCGCCTGCCAGTTAGTACCGTCAGATAGCTCTTGAAAAGTTAAGATAGGAATGTGAAATTAATTTTACTCCATTTCTAATGGTCTTCTTGCTACCAAGGTGCAAAGTAGCCAAAGTACCGATTTTCAACTGTTTATAGCTGTGAAACTACTAACTCTAGAGGTATAACATCATACATAAAATATGCTTAGAATTTTACGAGGAATCGAAAAATAAATTCATATATAGGGTGTTCCATTGAAAAAAAATTAACTTTTTGTTTTTCCCTGTATACTGATCATTTTTCCAATATTTTTTATACGCGGAAAAAAAGTGTTTTTCAGTACCTACATAACCATACTTTTAATTTTTTTGAGACACTTCAAATAACAAAGTTAAAGGGGGGCGACATTATAGGGGATCACTCTGTACAATGTACATAGTCGGTTAAATTGTGACAAGATTGCGTGTTGAGGTGCTTAATCATTAAAGTATGGTTATTTCCGACTATATCCGAAAAAAAAATTAAAATCAGCAAATTAATGAGAGCCAACATTTCACTTGTTACTGCCACTTTTTCTCTACTACAAGACGATGATATGAAATTTGAAATCTGACGTTTTGGTTTAGAGCTTCCATCATCGGCTTCATTTTTTTAAATACGAACCTGGATTTCTTATACTTTATTTAAACGTCCTCGCGAATCAAAAACACACGATATATTTTCTGAGGTTTTCATAGAAAATTTACCGCATCAATGCTTTAAGTTTATATTTTACCGAAATACGGGTTTGAAACTGTTACATTATAAAGACTATGTAAAATATTATCCAAAAGAAGTGTAATAATTATAATCGATATCTTTAAATAACTTAACACCATTGGTCTGTTGACAATCCAAGATTAAAACAGTAGCCACAGTAGGTCAGACTTCAAGGTAGAACCAAAACTTACCATCTCACACAGCTGGAGAACTCCGCGGCGGCACTTTTCTTCAGGTAGGATGTACGTGACTAGCTACCTCTCTCGTACTGCGGGGAGAAGTCGGGGTCGGATTTAAAATATTTCTTTTACTTTAAATAGGCGTTAATAGTATCGCATTAAGTATTTTTTTAAACATTTTTCTTCAGTTATTTAGACCTTCAATCTATTACAGTGAATAAATTCTAATGAATGTATCAATTTTGTATTGAAAGAAATGATTCATTATTTTATATTAATTAATAGACAATTTAGGAATTTATAAGGTTATTTGTTGAAATACCTACTTACTATATAAGTACCTAGGTAATAGGTAATGTGATAAATACCTAGATACATATATTTACTTGAAATCTAAATAAGGTAGGTGTGTAAAAATAAATAATTTAAGTAATTATAATTTAAGTAATTATATTTTTATTGCAGTAATATTTATTTTATTTACAGATCAGAAGGAAATATCTAAGCAGAAAAATATTTATAAATAAATAAATAATAAATAGCCTTACATTTCCAACAGACCGTGGCCCAGTTACAGGAAACTTAAAACAATTCAACAATATAGTAAATAAATCTTTTGAAGAATTGGGAATAACGACAACAATTGAAATAAGATACTGTTTTTAATATTCTTTATATTTGTCTCAGATAGGTAGATAACGTCCTGCTTCAACTTATGTTTGTAAAAAGAATGATATTAACTGAAATGGAATATAATGCCATGACCTTTTGTGCCTAAATTTTTACCTAGTTGTATAACACCTTACAAAATAATTATTATTACAAGAAAGATATAGATCAATAGGTTTTGTGTTCTTAATTGGAGCTCTTGCAGCTTTTCTATGCAAAACGGGCCTTACCTTTTTATTTATTTATTTATTGCTCCATTGGAGACTCTATTAATAATATAGGCTGGTGTTTAACAATTTACATATTTAAATAATCACAAAAAGATTTACTGCTATAATAATCGGATTTATTTTTTGTTATATTAAATAATTCAACCCAAAAACTATAGAAACTATACTAAACTTAAGCTAAAAAACAAAAAATAATAAATAATAAACAAAAAAGAGCCAAAAAGACTCAAAACAACCTTATGTATTATTGGTGTCTGAATAATTAATTTGTTTTGTTAATGTTTTTAAAATTATTATTGATTATTTTTAGGGTAAAATACAGCCTTACCCTCAAATATAAGCTTACAACAATTATTGGGGAAATATTCACGGATGTCTAAAAAGCAATACATTACATAAATCTACAAGTTTGCTGCAAACATTTTTTTTGTCATACAATGTTCAAAATTGTCTTGAAATATTAACGATAAATTACACCTTATAAAAATTATTAGTAATCTGGAAATAAGTTTGTACTTGTACTTATCTTAGGAAAGCTAAAGCTCTTATTGCAATTATATATCTTATTGTGGCAGCTTCTAACAGCACAAATTTGCCCTTCTTTTAACTTCAAACACTAAAAACCGTGATAAAATTAAACACTGAACAAACAAATCCGAAAATATAGTCGTAACTACGTCTATGGCATGGCTCGATAATAACCGACTAATATCAACAAGCGAGCCGCTGTGCTACCCTGGAAGGCGTAGCTTAGGCAATGCGCGTAGGGATTGGCGTAAAGCGTGCTGTGTGTTATGCTAAGCTGTGGTAGAGCTTCTTATAATGTTTGGATTGGTATATGGCGAAATAAAATTATTGGGCCTTTTATTTGTCATGATAGCCTAAATTCCAAACGGTATTTAGATTTGATTAGAGCCGATATCTTAGATGCTTTAGATAATGAACCTTTGGTAAAACTGCAGGAACTATGGTGGCAGCAAGATGAAATTCCCTCCCACAACGAAAGACAGATAACAGAATTTCATTAATAAATATTTTTTCTTATTAATGTATTACCCGCCTTTTAATATTCATAACTGTTTATTAAAATAATGATAAGTTGTAAATATTCAGTTTTATAGTCCTTAGTCCAGGGCCGTATTTCGATAAAATATACTCTTAAAGCATTGATGAGGTAAATTTCCTATCGAAACGTCGGAAAATATGTAAGTGTGTTTAGAGTCGCTAGGACGTTCAAATAAAGCACAAAAAACCAGGTCTGTAAAAAATTTATTGACGATGGGAGCCCTAATTCACTACGTTAGATTTCAAATTTGACATCGTTATCTGGTAGAAGAGAACACGTGGTAATAACAAAGAAGATTTTTTTTCGCTTTTCTCACTAAATAGAGTCAGGAAAAAGTAAAAATAGTATTGCCGATTCTCAGTTTTTTTTTCGGATAAAATCGGAAGTAATCGGTATTTTGTAACTTTCTCGGCGGCATTTAATTAAGCACCAAAATGCGCAACTTCACTACAATTTAACCGACGCTGTATCTCTTATAGTTTCCGAGATCTCTATACAGTGAGTAATTGCTATAATTTATAAAATAAGTTTTTTTAGAATATGATTTTTTATCTATTATTTTATCATCGAATTAATCGATGAGAGCTAGTCACAAAATTGCTTACTTTTTTCCTTGATGAATATATATTTCAAATAAAATGTATAACATCTATGCTTTTATTTTTGAAGCGCCTAGAATTCAGCTAATTTATGGCTTGCATCCATTTGATCGGCGTGTTGAACATAAATCAAACGAGTGAAATGTTAAAGCAATCTGCTAGTACTCTATCTTATTAATGGAAGATGAAAATGGTAAGGAGGTTCTAAGTGCCTAAGAGACCAATGAATAATGAATTCCATTAGGTAAAATCTTCACCTATGCGAGAATGTGCAGACTGATGTTTTTTTGTACTGCGTGCAGCAAGTTGTATATTTGTCGGCTGTTCAAAATTCAAGTACTTCGTTAATTAGGTGCCGAAAATAGCCGATTATAAGCTTAGTTTAGAATAAGGCATTGAAAAGTAATTTTAGTAATGTATCCGATTCTTCTTTTAATCCTTTCAGAATAAAATTGAAAAGATCTACTGATCGAGACGTCAACCCCACTGACTTACTCAATACGGAGCTGTCGACCGCAGTCGCAGAACACATTGTTGGGGACATATTACGTCAGTGCGACGCACATACGGAGAAACAATCCCTGGACTTCGAAATCCGGAAAGTGAATGCAAAGTTGGAGCACGCAAGGTCGCAAAATACGGTTTTAGCGTTAACGTTGGGCGAGACAAAGGCCCATTGTGATAGGTAATAGAATTCCCATTAGTTATTATCACGTACTTAAACTCATCTTGTTTGCTTATACCTATTACTATATTCTGCTGTTGGAATAGAATTAACTTTTATTTTCCTTACCAATTGGCCGTAATAGATGTAATGACATTGGCATTATCAACTCTTCAAGGTTGAATTAACCTATTTAGACATGGATGTATCTGTAAAGATTGAATTGCAAAATGCGTTACCTTTGGCCCGTACCCAATTACAATACAATTAATCAAATTCTTGAGGCTAATATTCTATTCTCTCGTTTTCTGGAAATCGTTTATTGTAATTTATCTGTAATACAATATTGTTGTATTACATACAACAACCATCTCATGGTATATAGCATTGATGTCAGGATATCTGCAGAAAACCTTTCTCATTATTATGCCCATAAATAGTCTAGGGCTGTGAAGGAATGCTTAGTAATTCCACCGAAGGTTCACTCTCCGAGGCGGCACTTCAACGGTGTGCCTCCTTCTCCGCACGAAAACTAACAGGATATTGGCAGGCGACCTTTGACATGGCGCACACTGGTCGAATTTCTAGGAAAGCTGGCCATAATAAGGCTTACCAGAAATAAGACATAAAAGTTATTAAGTATTACACGTTTAAAATATCATGTTTTAGACAAAGATGATTATTGTTGAATTTTTGAATCATCTATATTTATATATATAGGGTGTATCAATTATCACTAACCATAAAAATCATTTGTATGTTCTTAAACCGTTTTAAAAAATTATTTTGAAAATTAAGGGCGCCTTCGTTGTGAAAAAAGGGATTTAATTTTTAATTTGATTAATTAATTCAGGAGTCTCATGAGCAGAATAAATGTTAATTGGACGACAGAAACGCGTTGATGAGGGCCTGCAATTTTGCCATACAAGTATTTCAGAATTAAAACTAAATTATAAATTTTTTCTGCTGATTCACCTAAAGTATTTATTATCTCTTTTTGTAATAACATCAGTCTTGCACCAGTATGGAGCAATAATGATTCTACCGAAGTTTCAGCTGCAGTTTCACTTACTACAATATTATGGGATTAGGGGTGGACAAAATAGTCGATTATTCGATTACGCTTTAAGAAATTATCGATTAATCGATTATTTTGATTAATCGTTTATTTCGACGAATAGTTATATCGATTATTTTGATTAATCGATAATATCGATTTTTTCGATTAATCGATTATGTCGATTAAGCGATTATATCGATTAATCGAGAATAATTGATTATTACAAATAATCGAACACCGATTATTACTTTTAATAATTGCCCAGCTCTAATTGAGATAACATTTTTGGCCTCCAAAACTTTGTCGTACGAAGAATATGTTGCAATTTTTTGCCCTGCTTCCGTTTTGATAATTTTATACTGATGCTTAGACAAATTAGCGTCTACAAATATTAGAGCTAATACTTCATCAGCGTTTAACTCTAAATGTAAATTATCTTGATTGTTTTTGTTTTCAAAAATTTTGGCTTGCTCGGGTTTGTTAATTTGTAAACTTTTGAAGCGGATAAGTTACCACATGATCTGTACTAAGCGGCATAAGTTAATTCCTGTGGTGCTGAATTTTCTCTGAGTGGTTTTGTTCTCAGTCATTTGGACCGGCCACTACGCTCACTGAACGCTACTGTTTTGTGTCCTTTTACAATATATATTTTCTAATTTTAAGTTTACAACAGTTGTAAGCCAATTTTAATTTTTTTCTAAAAACCTCTCTTTGATCCTACTTGATTGGTTCCACTTGGAAATATATTTATAGTAAAAAGTATTGCAAGTCGACCTAAACTCATTGGGAAAGTGTTCATATCCTGTCAATTCAGATGACGCATAAGAAATTTTGCATTATTGCTTTGGTCGGGAAAGCTTTGAAGTATTTCAAACAGTTGCTTATACGTTATAGTTAAATAACTTCGATCTGAAGAAATAAAAAATAATGAAAGATTTACTCTTATATGGCTAGAACGAGTTTTTCCTAAATAAGAAATACATTATTAATTTACTTTTCCTTAATCATAGTCATCCCAATCATTAAAATAAAAAGTCACCGTAATCTCCTGGACTATCGTGTTAAAAAAAAAGAAAACATAATTTTTTAAGTAAATTAGGTATTTTTTCAGACATTTTTACGAATTTATGCAATTATAAAATAAGTATTTTAATAAATATACAGTACAAATATTGTGCGAACCCTTTAACCAATATTAATTAATTTAAAAGTAAATATAAAAAATGGAACAAATTCGAGCAAGATTTTCTTCTTGATTTCTTTTGTCAGAATCGTAATGTACCTATATTACAGTATATTTGTAGTCGGAAATATGGTGAAATCATGAACATTTTTTTTTTACTATATTACGAACTTTTAATTGTGATTTGATAAAGATATCAATCTTTTACATTTTAATTCACCAGCGCTATGCAATAGGAAAAATATTCAATATTAGTTATTACATACCTTGTATTGTAATAATAACTAATTAAAAACGTTAATAGATTTTTGAAACAGTCAGTTGAATATAAACTTTATCAAAATATTTATTTGGTGAAAATAATAACAATTCAGAAGATATCAATTGTTTTTTCCAGAGCCAACTAAAGTACTAGAGTGTTATAAATAATTTCGTCATAAATTTGAATAAAAATACAGCAAACGAAAATATCGTTTCTGACCTTTTATTGAAATTCAACCTGTGTGCGGCGAGAGTCCGCCAACCGTTACCAAGCAACGAAGCAAACCACTACGATTCCTTTCTAGCGCTCAAAGCTGCCGCTGTGGAGAGGTATTTCTTATCGTATAGTTAATGTTCGGCGGTAATTCTAATTTTGTTTACAATACATTATCATCATAATGTATGCTTAACGCTACCGCCGAGTCGTGATTTGCAAAGTTAGTATTAAAAGCTCCAGCTAGAGCAATTTTCTTTTTAATGATATATTAAGTTAAAATTTTACATTTGAGTGCTGTATGCGATGATACCGAAGTTTTTTCATTCAATTTAATGCAGTCAAAGACATATAAAAACAATAGACAGAGCAGGTCATTCATAAATTACCAAATGTTTATATGCTAACATTGGAAATATTAACGTAAAGAGGAGATAAAGTAATGAATGAAAGTGATGAAGATGGCGGCCGAAGCAAGTCAAACATTTCATTCATGTATGGCCACAACGACGCGCCTGCGTTATATTTTTCCCGGCGGCGCACCATAGGCGTAACATTTTCGGGGGTACCTGTTTAAAGTCATGTAACAGCGAAATAAGCCTGCTGTCAAGCGGAAAATAATAAGCCATTACAAAAATTAAAATTACTAAACATAAAAGAATGATTTATTAATATTGAAACATGCACATAACTAATAGTTATTTATGTACCAAGGGTATTAAGTAGATGTTATGTTATGACAATGTTACAAACCCGAGGGCCTCTGGCCAGAGGGCTTATAAGTCGCCCGAGGGCGTACACATCTGTTAATACCCGTGGTGCATACAAACTTTAATGTCATGCTAGTTCGTTATTGCATTCATAATATGTAAATATTTAAAAACATACGAATTCAATTCAATTATTTGAGTCCATAAAGTGTACCTTATGCCCGCACGGGCCACAAAGTGAACTTTATGCCCGCACGGGCATAAAGTAATCCATTATGTAAATGGTATCCAAGGTATAAAAACACAATAATGTAATGGTATGACATAAAAAATTAAATTTTCAGTTACAGTTCGGAAAAACCAATTTACGTTTAATTGATAAAATATTAGAGGATTACACGGTGTCGCTAGCCGCCATGCCGCTGGTCTACTTGGGTATAATACCAACTATATAAAGAAACAAAGGAAGAAAACAAATTTCATTCATTACGAAATAAAATTAATTTGGTGTTCATACTTCGTATCCTGTTTTGACGCAATGCCTGAGTTAGTTTGGGTTACCTCATGATGAATTCTTATCTTGAAGTATTGTCTCAAGACGAGTTTTATTCATTCGTGGCAGTGGCCATCAGTGCATGATTCTTCAAAAAAGTGATCACGAAAATAGTCATATATGCAAGTTCTTTATGGGATTTATTATTAATATATTGCACACATATTTCATATTTACTCCAAATCTTTAAAAACCGTTTTTACATTTACGATATCGTTTTAAATATCCGATATACAGGGGGTTCCTGAAAACGACAAATTTTCGAAATAACGCCGTAGCTCAGATAACTAAGAGGTCCATGATACATGTAATTATGGCATCTTTCATTTTATCAAAAAGTAGCAAAAGATTGCGGAAACCGAAAACCCCATA
>MU182133.1:308994-365939 GCA_016904865.1 Pissodes strobi
TTTTTTTTTTAATATTTGGATTTAGGCGAATATTCGCTTTTTCAGGACTGAATATTTCGGAAATTTCTGAAATTTCCTGCAAAATTCGGATGGAAATATTCGCTACCAACATCACTATCCAGGTGTAATCCATCTCTTCCCCTTTCCTGTATGTTATCTTTCTATTGGATAGATAACTGGATATGATATTTACTAGGTATGCCTTAATGCTTTTCCGTTGCAGTTCTTGTGTTATTAGACTGTGTCTCGCTGATTTGAAATCATTTTTACATCTAATAACTATCCACTTTTTGTGTGCTCCTCTCACTACTTCCTCGATAATAATAATCTGAAGTACAAAGATAAAAAGAGTGGAACTCAATCCAACAGTTCTAGTACTCCAAATGGACGACTTTACAAGGCCGTCTAGCAATTCGTACCCATCCAGACTTAAATTTGTATTTAGTATGTCCGTATTAATACAAACAATACCTGACCCAAATAATTAACCAATTTAATCTCTTATTTCTTAAAGGACTGGCTTCGAGGAATTGTATTTATAGCACGTGAACGCAAATCCAGTCGTGAATGTGATTGATAGGATGGTCGATAAAGTTTATTCCCATTCGAATAACACTGGTTACAACGTAATATGCTGTGATATAACGTAAAACAAACTTCATTTACTGATTTTATCTTCGTCAACCTGAAAGAAAATACATGTTATATCCAAATGGCTTTCAAAATGAGAAACATGAGCTGGATAGAAATAGCATAATATTAATATTATTACTCTGCTGAAAATTACATAGTTTGAAGTATTTTTACTTGATCAAATTAGATCCCATAGATATATTCTTTTGGATTTTTGCGGGTGTTTCTCATTGTTCCTATGAGATAATCCAATTTTTTTAATTATTACATTTCACTCTACTTTAGCTGCATATTTGCTTAGTTGTCTGGCTACATATGCTTGAAAATGTACACGTTGAGGATAACACCAAGATAATATCGAAGACATATCTACATAACTATACAAAACAATAGACAGAGCAGGTCATTCATAAATGTTTACATGCCAACATTAGAAATATTAACGTGAAGAGGGGATAAAGTAATGAATTATAATAATAAAGATGGTGGCCGAAGCGCGGCCAAATTCATGTACAGCTACAACGACGCGCCTGCGTCATGTTCCTCCCGGCGGCGCACCATAGGCGTAACATTTTAGGGGACACCTGTTTAAAGTCAGGTAACATTGCAATAAGCCTGCTGTCATGCAGAAAATAATAAGTCATTACAAAAAATTAAAATGACTAGACATAAAATAATAATTTATTAATATTGAAATATGCACATAAATAAAAAAAAATAATTTTGAGTTAGAGTTCGGGAAAAAAAACAATTTGCGTTTAATTGGTAATTGATTAGAGCATTGATTACAGATTGATTATAGGTGTCGTTAGCCGCCGCGCCAGCCGTGCCGGTGTACTCGGGAATAATACAAATTAAATAAAAAAATTAAAGGAAAAAACAAATTTCATTCATAACGAAATAAAATTAATTTGTTTTGACGCAATTCCTGGGTTCTTTGGGTTACCTCATGATGAATTCTTATCTTGAAGTATTGGCAAGACGAGTTTTATTATTTCGTGGCAGTGGCCATCGATGCACGATTCTTCAACAAAGTGATCGCCAAAATAGTCATATATGCCACTTGGCAACTTCCTTATGGTATTTATTATTAGAATACTTCACACATATTTTATATTTTTGTTAAAAATGTTTGTTGTTTTATGAAAAAATCTAAAGTATTTTTCGGTTTCAGGGAACAATGATCGATAGCGCAAAAGTAACAATTTTTCTAAAAAATAACAATAAATTGGGTAGTCTATATTAGTTTTCTAATGGAGAAAAATGCGGAAAAATTATTTGTTTGTGCTTTTTTTTACCTGAATCATATCAAGTATCGACCGTACAGGATCCCTCATTACGTTTTGTTTTCAAATATTTGAATACTTCATGCCTGGCCCTCCGCTCCTTTCGGGGGCGCAACCAACCAAAAAGGGATTTGGCAATACACAAACAGAACGAAAAGTAATTTTGATAGCATTATTGTTAAGGAACACCTATTTTTCTACTGCATGACATATATCAACGACTAAATTTGAAGCGTTAATTAATTTCCCATAACGTTGTGCAACTAATAATTGTGACAAAGAAACATCAGATTCTATTAACTCACGACACTTTAAATATGTAATAGCAAACAAGAATTGATATTCTCTTTTCATGTACATGGCGGCCAGTTCCTTCTAGACGAGTACCGGCTACACGACGCGACGTTGTCGGCAGGCGCGGCAGTACCGCTAATTTCGTGAACAATATGGAGTGGTGAAATCTCGTGAAATAATGACATAGGGCCTAGTTTACATAAACTTTCTAGCGTATTTTTTTGTGTTTCCATTTTGATCGAAGTTTTTTATTTTAAATGTTTCTATGTTAGGATTATAATCTACAAGTTTTTCTTTAAAGCGGAAAGTTTATATTTTGACATGCTCTGTTTTCTAATAAATATAATTTTTCTGTCACGTTATTAAAAACAAGTTGCCTATTTTCCACGATACAGATATACTCTTAGGTGTCATCGGCAACAGCACCGCAGTAGCGGTAAATAATAGTACGGCTTGCGTACAATTTTATAAGAGGGGAAAGGAGAACGGGATCGATATTGGCGTCTTCATATTTAGTAAACAAAAATGTCTATTTTTTATATGTCTTAGGGGTTGTTAGTGGTTTTATACGAACGATTTGGAACTGGATTACAACAAGTGAAGCTGAGGTAGAGAATTTACAAAAATAGGATTATCTCATAAAGGCAAAAACGTCTGGAATTAATACCTTACTACACCCGAAGGCGCGGGCGTGTCAAAAGAATCAAATTCAGCAGCTGACAATATTGGACCAACTTGGTTGAATTTGCCGTGATTCATTGCAAGCCCTGTATAACTACCGCCGTATAATACCTGCCACTTTCGAAAGCCGAAATGAATATATCAAGGGAATTTAATTTAGTCGAGCAGAGATATTTAATCTAAGTAACTTTTAGGCCGCACTGGTTCATGTGCTGGGCTTTTTATTTAGCTATAAATTTATTTTTTCTGATAAAATAAATAATTATCGAAATACATGGTAACATGTAGCTTGTATACATTATTGATTATGTATAGTTTCAATTAATCCATTTGATAAATTATATTTCAGGTTAGCTCTCCTGTGTGGTAAATACGAATCGAACGCCATAGCATTAAGACTGGCTCTAGGAATAACAGACAGAACGATAGAAGCTTATGACGTACTTTTAGCTTTATTAGAAACTGAAGTATCATTAAATGAAGAAAATGATGTATCTATCCAAAATCGGACGGCAGCTGAAACTGTGGCTAAGCAATTACTGAGCCATTTAGATTCACATCAGAATTGCGATGTTCTGCTCTCACCGTGGCAGAATCATGTGTATAGCGATCCAATAGAAATGTAAGTTAATAAAACAAACTAAATTTAATTCAAATAGTTAATTTTATAGTATAAAAATATTTATATATTATACAATCGTTTAAAATAATGGAATGGTCTAAACCCCACGTAGTGTTTCATATTTGTTGTGGGATAAACACATTAAGAAAGAAAAACACATTTAAAAACAATTATTTTTCTTTCGCAATCGAAAATTATTAAGCTTATTACTTTAGTCGGAGGGGCAACTACAAATCTTGGTTTTATGCCCGGTTTCTGAAGCACCAGATATCTATTGTATAAAGTTATGAAGCCTATAATTACTATGGTTACAATTGTATTAACAATCGTTGTCATATTTGAAGGATAAAGTATATCCATACTTTGAGAAACTGGGCATTAGTTGTATATACTAAACGTACATCTTATTGCTTGATGACGCTTGCAACCAAAAACCTTAAGAATGTGCGCATATATATGCAATGAATATGCAGTAATAAAACAACTAAATTTTGATTTTCTAAATTAAATTTTCACTAAATTAGGGAGTCGAGTTTTGAATAAAAATAAATTAAAGTTGTATATACTTTATTAAATCGCAAATACAATTCTCCTATATCAATTTATATCAAACTTATATTGATATTAATTTGAAAAAAATATGAAACGCACTAGTTATTACGTGTGCTTCAAGATTTTGAACTAAAGAATTGTCGCATCTATCTCTAAGGACATGTTTATACAAAGAAAGCGATATCTCTACATCTACTGAAGTTATAGGGCAAAATTTAAATTTTGGAGCTAAGGTAGGTTCAATGGTCAAATTATTTACAGTTTTCCCTGACATTATGTTTACGACCTGCCTTAAAACCTTAAATCCTGTGTTTTTTTCTATTAAACTTTCTAATTTTGCTACTACTGTTTTTCCTACCTCACCTCGTGTTTGTTTGCAATTTTGCACACATGTTTCCATTATGTTCAGCGATTCTGGTAAAAGTATACACGATTCTTCTAGTTATAAAATACTGTCTGCTAGACATGCGTAGTTACACTTAATATATATTAACTGTTGTTCCACTTCAACATTTTGAAATATTTCTTTACGCTTTTGGATGAACTGTGAATCATCAGACGTTTGTGAAATTAAGTCTTTCAATTTTTGGAAGTTTTCTGCGTAAAATATTGTCGCACGAATCCAGGTACCCCATCTGGTCACGACAGGCTCAGGGACGGAACCTCTAATAATTTCCGCAACTCTATTTAATCCGTGAGCTAGGCAAGTTACATAAATTAAATTTTCACAAAATATTTTTAAATTCTGCTATTACCATATACGGCGCAGCATCGGACAACTGGACATGAATTTTATCTATAGGAACTGAATTCGGCAAAAAGAAATGTGTTAATGTTACTTGAATAAAACGGGTAACTGTAAGGTTGTTTGTTTTTCCAGTTCTTTTACGGGTATAAGATAAGCTTTTCCAGATTCTTCTTCAGTGAATTTTCTGATCTTTAAATTACCTATGTAACGACTAGTGATCGGCAAGACAAGAAATCTTGTCGTGACAAACAATTTCTTGTCTTATCTGGAAATAATTTCAAGAAATGAAAAAAAAATCTTGCTTTGACCATTTCTTGAGAGTTAATGTGTTGTATTGACTCAAGAAATCTCGAAAATTCTTTATATCTTGACAAAAGGGGAATCCCCGTTTAAAAGTCGCGGTGAGATTGGTTGATGTTTATGCTTTATGTTTTATGCATAGAATCGAGGGCCCGGAGGTCAGGGTAGTATTGTTTTACAGTTCGTTGCTTCATATGCGTTGTTTACGTAGCGAAATTTAGACGTTGCGATTTAAATAATTTTGTTAATTATTATCTAACATTAAAATGAGTGATGCCGGTGGTTCGTTAAGCAACAAATCTGAGCCATTCGGAATTGAATCTGCTTCAGAATACCTACCACCTCAGTCAGACACTTGGACCTAGAAGTTTTAGTGACTCTAACAGTAGTAACGGTGATAATACTACAGACAAAAAACATTTAAAAAACAACGATAAAAGCAGTGGCAACAAAGAGAAATAGTCACAAGAACGCTACCCGCATTTATCAAGTGGAGACCAGGACTTAAAAGCAAAAAAATGAGACTTTTTTGGAATCAATACAGACAAATCAAGGAACAAAAAAATGACAAAGGCGCAAAAAACGGTTTAGGAAAATTGTGTACCTTAAAATGAAAAACGCTGGAACTTCAGAACTTAAACGACATTTGAAAGCAAAGGATGAAAAGCTGTATTACAATGAATTTCCTCAGGAAAAGTTTAAAACTGTCACTTCCTCGAGTAATGCTAATATTGCTAATAGACTTACAGCCGATGCAAGCTCAAGTCAAACTATTGTATTAAATTGGCTACATTCAAGGCAAGGTAAAAAAAAATTATGTTAAATTATTTTTAATTATATACAGGGTTGTTCATATTGGTTTCTTACATGCGTGGGATTTAGCAAACAGTAAAAGATGCGCCGCGTCGTGGACCAAATATAACGCTATACTATCTAGAAATCTATATTTAATTTAATACAAAAAAAAAAGAAAATACAGACGTTATTTTAATTGTGCAAAACTTTTAAAATTCAACATCTCTTTTTTTGAAAATATAACAGTGACGAAAATAGATCATGGCCATCGCTATTTCAATCAGTTCACGAGTTACAGGGTGAATCTCGAATTTGACCAATTTCTATGTTATTTTTCAAACTTATTAAGGCCGCTGTTAAAAAAGACATCCAAGACATCTTGATCTTGAGAAGTAATTTCTTGTCTTGTATTGAAAACAAGAATTGTCTTGAAATCAAAACAAGATCAAGAAGTTGTCAAGAAAATGACGACCCCTAAGTAACGACCACACGAATCAGTTGTTTCGTCGACGACAATATACGTATTATACTTACCTCCAATTTCGTTCTTTATTTCAACTAGCATGGTACCAAACACCTTTCCAACGACGTTTTTTCTTAATGTTGATTTATCTGGAGAATAAAATCTTGAATATTTTTGTAGAAAAACCTTTACTTTCGGGTTGATCAGCTTGTTTAAAGGAATATTAGCAGCCAAAACATTTTACCCAGGTCTTCGTTAAATTCTGACTGGTCATGATTTTAAAAGTCTCAAAAGACTGCTTCAACGTTGACTGAATGGGACCAGACTTCATCTTGTTATCCTTAGCAATGTCACAGGGCATCCTAATGTGTTGGTTTATTTGGAATTTCCTCGAGCAAGAAAAAACTTTTGAACAAGACTTGCAAAAACATGATCGCCAAAACAAGTTCTGGATAAGGCTTAATCCACATCATATTTCCAACATAATCACCACTTTCGTTTTCACTTTCACTTTATGTTAGCGTAGAATATTAACTGCGGCTACGACAAACGACAACCTCAATAATACTGTGACAAATGTGAATAAATAAATAATTTACAGAAGGTATAAGGTGTAGGTAAAGAAATTCTAGTTAAAACATCTGGCCAAAAAAACGCACAAACTAGTGCAATTTCTCTATAGAAAAATAGTTTATTATTTATGTACTTTATAAGCCTATTTATTGCCCTCTTAGCGAAACACCATCTAAATCAAATTCAGGCGCCGCGCCGTACCGTTCAAGCGGCGCGGCGGTGGGGGTCATAAAACGTAAGAAAATAACACAGAAATCCCAAAACATGCTTCGACATGCAATAGTTCTTAAAATATGAATTTCTCCTTTAAAAATATGCAAAAAATCATATATATGCAGAATGCCTAAATTCCTGACATGTATTAAAATATGATAACATTTTGTAACAAAGTCACAGGATCTCATTTTTTAATTTGCTTCTTTGCACTTGCATTAACAAACATGTTCTGTAATTCCGTCTCCAAATTAAATTTTTAATATCTATTTTTTTCTACATAACACTCAGAGTAATCAGCCTTTTCTACTGGTATCGCTGATACGCATTGATAGCATTTGCATCTTCATTAATGTGTATAAAAAGAAAAAGGTTGGACATACTCTCATTGTGAACCAACTCACCAATTGAATTCTATGAGAAGGTCGCTAGAAAAAGTTGGTATCGTTATTTTAAAGTATGGACTTTACTACTATATTGTATAAATTCAAATAAACTTGTCGGTCACCTTTGTTGTGTTATACGTGAATGGCCAGCTTCAGAAAATGTGAAAATATATAAAACTCCTTGAAGGGTGCACGCTGATTAAAGGCAGCAATTGTAGATTCTTATTTGATAGTTTAGGACAAACTCCCCTCAGTTTTATTGCAAGACGTTCAAGCATTAAGCTTTTAAAAATAAACGAAAGCCATGCTTTTCTATGTCCTTTGTTTACAGAAAATAGAGGCCGGCTGTTTGATTTCAACCACCGTCAGTTTATTCCAAGTTCCTTTTAAATTAAATTTCAAAATGTTACTTTGAATTGTTTTAATAAGGCCAAATCTCTTTTGAATCCTTGGTATAAGTATTATTCTCTAAAGTGGTTCAAGAATAATTAATAATAATAATAATTTTATTAATCGACAGACTTTTTATAATATAAAAAGGACATTGTTTAACTTTTGTGTTGAATATTTTAAGATTCAGCTTCAAAGAGTCCTTTTTTATTGAAGGTTTCAAGGGTAGTTAACAGTAATATTTGTTTATTCCTAGATTTTATCTCCGCAACTACAATTCTTAATGGTTTCAGTATTGAATTTATATTATGTTTTATATAGTGATCAAAGGACTTGTCCGTCTTAATTGGAACGTTGTGTATGTAACAATGACTTGCAAATATAGCGCAAATAAAAGAAATTCTGTACCTAATGGACAATCATTTTAGTAATGAATCATGGACGACCGAACACGAATTGAGACTACGTGAACACGTCTCCAGGCTAAAAGCGGAAAGAAGCAATATTCAAGGCACTTACGTCACTTTGGAGTCTACTCAAGTGGAAAACGCACCGGTCAGACCCTCCAGCAGTCAAGAGGCCAGGAAAATGGACCTAGAAATGGCTGTATTAATGCAGGTAAAATGTGCAAGTTGAGCAGTTTTAGATTAAACTTATTTTCATTGTTACGCCATTACGCTAAACAGTTTGTATTAGAGTTGTTATATGTAGGATGAAGATGAACCAACTTGATATAAAAAGGATTGATATAAAAACATTAGAAAATGACATGCTAAATATAATTTAAAAAAACTCTTTCTGCATAATGGATATTAATAATGAATATATGAAGTGTTATTTTACTTATTTTATTATCTAGGTATATTTTTCTAATTTCGCTATGATCATCTCAAGTAATTCCAAATTATTTTCATTCCACAGTCATTAATAATTTATATATAATTAGAAGAAAATTTTGACTTGATAATATTTAAAATCAATATTTTTGAGGTAGCAAAACCAAAGATTTACAAATTACAGGAAAATAGTTTTATACCATTTTTTGAGAATTTAAGCGCGAAAAATTCAACATTTTTGTCTTTTTATATTTTCTAGTTCTTTTGGTGCCTCAATATTATTGGTATTAAATATTTTTATTTTTTTCTGAAGCAGCAGATAATTTTTCGCAGGGCAGTTTTACTTCAGGCTTCATAAAGTTTTTTTTTGGAGGAAATTGATATATATATATATTTTTTAATTCACGAGCGTGTGCCCAAATTTAGCTAAAACGAATGGAACACTTTTTTCTTAGTGATTTCTCAGAAAAATTTATTTTTCATAGGGTGGTATTTTTATATGTTTTGATTCTTCCTAGACATCTTATTATCTTATATTTATTTAATAACGTCCAGGTTAGTTTTTGGTCATCAACTTGCATGTAAGCGTTTTAAGAGGAATAATTTTTTTGTAAAAATGGCGTTTGTGTAAAGGATAAATAGAAAGCAAAATATTCATTTATAGTGTAAAATAAAATTAGCATTATAAAAGAAACATTGCAATATTTGTATATCTATTAGCAACCAAAGAGATTCGGTATTCAATTAATAACGATTAGTCAGAATAATGCAGGTCGACATATGTTGTATGTTATGCGAAAAAGGTGCATCTTTTTTTCGTCCTAATTCGCTCTAACACTGCAGGATGATAAAACTGTCGTATCTCTTCCTATATTTATCAAGTTGCAAGCGCTAAAATATTGGAGCTTTGTATTTTACGTTGCATTACAGAACATAACAGACGGATTAACGATGACAAACGGCAGTGGAATGGCAATCTCACGGTGGTACAGAGAAGGGAAACAATCTAAACTTGATCCCGGGCTCAATCGTGATAGTATTTAAATGTCTTTGCTCAAATCCTGTTATCCTTAAAATACGATAATTCGTATATTTCCAAGCAACCTTTTTCTTATGAGAACCCCTCGAAAGACACTCCCAAACGTGTAGTGGATGTCTAAATTTCATGACGGGCTTGGCAGAAAAGCAGAACGTATAACAGGATTGCTCTTAAATATGTGTAGGTTTGCATGTTAATCATCCAGGCAAAATAATGATACGCGCACGTGAGCCTAGCTAGTAACTTATGTTTGAATCATTTTTAGATAAATTAATTAATTAATTAGTTATAATTTGGGTTAGTTTGGATTAGCCTTTGTTGGTTATGACCCTAAAGCGGGAGGAGGGCGATGCGCGCAGTGAAATATTATAATATTATGACGCATAGTAATATTTCACTTCAAGCATGAAATTCTGCTCGCGTTGCTTGCTCTGAGAGCGGAACCAGCAAAAACTAACCCAAACTAACCTAGTTTATATCAAACAAATAGTCGGCCGGTGACTGTAAAGCATGTTTAACTGCTGCCGGGTGATAGGGAATCAAAAGCAACGGGTGCTGACCGCTTAGCAAGCGCAGGAACAAAGATATTGCACTTTAGCTACATGTGATGTTTCTTGCCAATATCGGAGAAGTATTACAGAATATACGTATTATGTATACACTTACAAACTATAGAATATGAATAAGCAATACATATAGCAATAATATATGTGCTTTTCGTTCCGCAGGTATTTTTAAGCTCCGGGTTAATGAGGTTCTTTTATATTGGCTAGCGATAGGGCTAACCAAATTCTTGCGAACCAATCAAAGACAATATATAGTCATCAATATTGGTTTTACTAAAATTTAAGGATTCACTTCCTTCAAACTATCATTACTAATGACAACCTATTTGTCTTATTTTTTTTATACTTTATTTTTGGCCTCTGCGCAATATCATACCTCTAGACTCTAGGGGCTTGGGATGAAAAATTCATAATATTGTCGTTTCTATGCACATAAGATGATGCTTGCTTAATTCACCCCTCTACAACGCTATGAGTAGAAAGCTCTTTATGTAATCGTAACCTAATTATATTAGATGTGTATTGATTTCATAAATTTTACCACATTTCTCATATGAGCTGATTAAAGAAATCGAGAATTCATAGTATCTGCAGGTGCCTTCGTCTATAGGATTATAATTTTTAATAAAGTCAATTTCCGCCAAAATAATCATAATGCCATTCTTAGAAACATACACACTTATAGATATATTAGTGCCCATTATCAATCTCTTTGTAGTCATGGATAAATATATAATGAACTTATACTTTATTACTTTAACTATAATAGAACTTTTCATCAAACTTCGCCTAATTTGGCAATCTTTTTTATGTACGTTTCATTTTTATCGTTGTAAATATTGTCATATAAAAGTACTTTCTTTTTATTGCTGTTAAATGGTAAATTATTCATTGCTTCAATAGAGATTTTAGTACTACTTATACAGTGCATATGAATCGAAATATTTGAAATATATTATGTCAATAATAAATAAATAGCTAATGACTATCATTTGATTTGGTCTTCTGACCTAAACGAACTGAATGAAACAAAGTAATTTTTTAAAATTCTCAAAGTACCTCATAACGTTAACGTGGATTTTTGTTGTTCACAGGAATTGATGGGTCTGCGGGAGGATAAGGCTGAATTACTAACAAAACTGTTCATGTTAGAAAAGGACAAAAATGCTCTTGAGATAAAACTTAAGTATGTTGAAGGACAGCAGAAAGCTCAATCAGCAACACTCAAGAACCTTCAAGGGCAACTAAAAGACACCGAGGGTCTTTTAGCTCTAGCTACACAGAATAAAGTTAGTTTCCACCATTATTTGTAGTCTTAAGGCGGGCGTTAATTTAATAAAAGTTTAGTAAATCTTGGTCATAATTCTTAAACCAACTGCCTGTCTTTTATTCGTTTGATACTGTTTAAAAACTGAAATACTTATTTTGGAAAACCTTTAGAATACTAACAAAAATGCAGCAAAGTTAACAAAAACTACCCAACGTTTATCCAATCTACTTTTAGGATCTAAAAACATATAAAAGAAGCAAAAGATCTACGATTGAAATCAATTCTTTGTTTGAGCAAAACAAAGTACAACTGAGAACTAAATGCTTTAAGAATACGTTTGTTTTCTAATTAATAATTTCAAAATGATCTCTATTATTCTGTTTCGCAGGAAAGAGGTTATTGTGATGCTGAGCACGCTCAGGGCGTAGAGCTGGAATTGATGCAAGCACTAGCAAGAGAGGCAAGACTGAAAGTTAGACTACAGGAATTAGTTACGACCTTGGAACAGGTCACGAAGAATGCTGAAGCAAGGCTTTTAGAGGGAAGAGAAATTGTACAAGATTTGAATCACACAAATAGGTAAGTAACATTATTGTTCGATTTAAAAATGAATCCCAAGATTGTATATACAGTTTTTGCCAAAACTATTTTTTTTTAAATTGCGGCAATAGATTTTCTCGTAGAAGAAAGCTTGTTTTTCTGAAACTAAAATTCGATATATCTAAATAAAAATCCCAGCAATCTACGAGAAAATACTGATTTGTTATTTTTGCATGGCATTCTATCAACTAAATCGTCGAAACAGTCACTACCATCCACATATTTTTGCACTTATGGATTCCGTACTTTTATTTTTCAGTATTCTCGCCGACACTGTAGATCGAAACAATAAAAAATATCAAGCCAAATTTAAGAAAATGGAGCATCAAATGTTAAATATGGCAGAGAAGCATACTGCACAAGTAAGACAAGCCTAGCATACTAAGTAAGACTTTTAATTTAAACTAGAAACGTGAAAAGTGTAAGCATAAGAAAACGACAGAAAATTGGGCAAATAAGTGTTAATTGACATTGAAGGATGAGGGTATATGGGGTTAATATTTACCCTTACTAACGAAAAATCTACCTAATTACAATTTTGAAAATTGTGGGAAATTGGTCAGTCTCAAAGAATGATCTTGCTTGTGTGATTTTAGTTTTGTTTGTTGAATTTTTATGAACTATTTTCAGATACCTGAAATACTGCGTAATAGTGTGTAATTCTTTGTTATCTTGTTAGCTGTAGCTGCTAAAAAACTTTAAATGCAAAAGTTTGTTAGTTGTCAAATGTGTATATTTCAAAAGTATTTTCAATTATACAGGGTATTTCACAAAAGTGGGATATCATAAGATTTTCATTCGTTTAATGAGACACCATATATTTTCAAACTGGAACTGGTTTCTCTATTTGGTATCTATTTAACTGCAATATACATTTGATTCGTCGCGGCGTTGCTAAGTTATATGATTTATTCCCCAAAATGTTTCATATTATGGTCAGAGACAATAGGTTGCATTTAATTCATATATTTGCATTTAGAATAACTTTGCAGGCAATCGTATTAGGTTCCTCTACAAGGCGCTGAAATTCTAACTCCAAATTTTTACAGTTTTGCGATTTTACTGTTTTTTTTTTAAATATTTCATCGAAAATTGAAGCATACTAAAATCCTATCCAATCACAAAATATTTCTATTGAAACGTTGCTAAATTGTGTTTTTTTTTCATAAAAATTGTACCCTTTTTAACGATTTTCAATCATTCTGAATATTGTGTCCTCTTTCAAAATCATAACCGATTATATTCGTTATTATTTACAGCGTTTTAAAGAATGCCAAGTATGATATTTTTTTCGCATTAGATAAATATTTACCTAATATGAAAAACAATCGGATTAAATACAGTCATAATTTTTAATAATCTTGCTGATTGTAATGCCTCCTTATACAAGGTGATTCACGGTCGATGGTAGGTTAGACGTTTATGGAAATGGGAAAGCAAGATTTTTCTGAAAATTTGGCATCTTAGATTTTCTTACCTGTTCTATCGATCTAAAATATTTTCAGCATTGCGACGTTGCCGCTTCTCTCAAAGAGTCCTAGCAACTTTTTTTTTTAAATGGGGCACCCCCGTATATTAACAAATTTTTAGATTCGCCCTTTTATTATAATACTATTTTGTTAATATTGCCACGTTTTCGAGATACAAAATAATTTGTGTTAAATATGGTCCAAAACATGGCCCTAATTAAAATTAAGTAAATTGGTGCTCTCAATTCATGAAAAGTTGATATTTTGGTGGTAATTTAGACAGACCCGTTGTATTTAATTTATACCGAGAAATCGATTCCATATCATACAGGGCGTGCTAAAATTACTATTATTTCCGTTATCCTAGGGGTCAGAAGTTCGTTTTTTAAATCAAATCCCCTGTATATTACTTAATAAACTGAAAGACGAAGAGAAATGCTTTAAGATGACATATCATGTCCCTATACCTAAATCATCAAGTTTTCTTAATAAAGCCACTTTTTTATGATTTTTTTTTATAGAATTTAATTTTAAGTAACCATGGAAATATCAAGTTTATGACAGTTTCGTGACTTTTATATAAGTAACTTAAATTAATTAAAATCAGCGAAAATAATTATTTAAACGAAATTCTTATGAAATTATTTATTTTACATGGACATTGTGATCAAATCATTGCCAGAACTTGCAGAAAATTTAACCAAAATGTATCCTGAAATAACACCAATGAACGAGAGGAAGTTTGTACGACTACAAAATAATTCAATTAACACGTGAAAGTACAGAAAATAACAATTAGGAAAAATAAAAATAACAAAATTTAAAAAAAAATAACAAATTTTTACAATAAATGCTGGAAATGTTGTCCATTACATTCTAAACATTTTAGAATGTGCTTTTGTACGCGACCTTTCACGGCTTTTCAATTTCATGGGGATCCAGATCTTCAATGCACCGCACTATTCGCCTTCGCAGATCTTCTTTGGTAGGCACTGAAGTAATATTAGGGGTTCGCGAGACCGAGACCGAGACCGAGACCTGGCAAGTCTCGGTCTGGGGTCTCGAAGCTCGAGACCGAGACTATCTTCTTGTCTCGGTTTGGTCTCGGTCTCGGTTTGAGCAAATAAAAGTAATTAAATAATTTACTGCTTTATTTCGTTAATAACACAAATGTTACTTCGGAATGTTAAGTTAAATGAAACATCTAATAAGTGTTTTTGGGTATCAGTTCTTGGTGTAGATGTGATATTAGGGATAAACTTCTTAAATAATTTTACATTTTTTGTTTGCAACAGTTGTTTGGATAATAATAGTTAACTTAAATAGGTACCTAATAATATTTTAATATATTTCATGTTAGTTTCTAAATTGTTGTTTTGATATAAAAATGCTTACCTCTAATGTAGGTAGATATACAAGTGATAGGGATTTTTAAGTATGTACAGGGTTTTTCATTATATTTTGACAACCACCTGCAGTCGTAATTACAGGTAATACAAAAAAACCTTAAATTCAAAAGTTGGGGGGTTTTTTATATAGTATCTTTTAGAAATGTCAAAAGAAAAAAATTGCCTGTCAAATGTCAAAAAACCGCATAACACCCTGTATATTATTGCATATCTGGATTGTGCGAAAAAGTCTAGACATATTTCATGAATAATGTCCTATACCTATCTCTAACGGTTTTTGAAATCGACCATTTACCAAGTTTGACAGCTTGTAAAATCTAAATGGCTAAAGATAGTATAAAACGGTTTGCACTTTCCTATATTGGTTTTTCATAAGCTATCGTATGACACTAACTTTAGATTTAACCAGGGGTTAAAAAATCCCGGATAAATTTAACTTCTGGTTAAATCTGGGAGACTAAAAAGTTAGTGTCATACGATAGCTTATGCAAAACCAATACAGGAAAGTGCAAACCGTTTTGTTCTATCTTTAGCCGTTTAAATTTTACAAGCTGTCAAACTTGATAAATTGTTGATTTTCAACTGTCAATATTTCAAAAACCGTTAGAGATAGGTATAGGACATTATTCATGAAATATGTCTACACTTTTTCGCACAATCCAAATATGTAATAATATACAGGGTGTTCCATTTAAAAAAATTAAGGTTTTGCGGTTTTTGACATTTGACAGGCAATTTTTTTCTTTTGACATTTCTAAAAGATAATATATTAAAAACCATACAACTTTTGAATTTAAGTTTTTTTGTATTACCTTTAATTACGGCTGCAGGTGGGTGTCAAAATATAATGAATAACCCTGCCAATTTTATTGTCAAACTCAACGCTTTTTCTTCTTATTTTTTACATTTCTTATCAGTTTTAGCGTAGCCATACAAAGTGATGTCATTTTCAAACATTCTGTATTATATGGAAACATTTATTTTGAAAACTTTTAAAATTTAACGGTTTACAGGGTGTGGCGAAATTAGTGGACGAAACATCAACCATGTATTTATTGGTCAAAAATAACTAAAATTTTTCTTATAAATATATATCAGGAAGGGAGCTAGAGCCTCTTAAAAATGGGCCCCTGAATATGGTTTTCTTTAATTATTTCCGAAACGGTGTAAAATAGAGTTTTAAAATTTTGAGATTCTACTAACTTTAATATTCTGAATTTAAAAATACAAAATTTTAGTCAGATGCGAACATTTTAGGGTGTGAATCTAAAAATTGACTTTTTTTAAAGCTAACTTTTTATATATTTTTTTCTTCAAATTTTAAAAACTTGAATTTTTTTTTCGCAAAAAAGTGCCTCTTTGTTTGCTTCTCTAGGACGCAGCGTTTTTGAGAAAAACGGATTTTTAAGTATATTGACTACCAAAAACGGGTGTAAAATGAAGGTTATAATTTTTGATATTCCCCAAAAATTCTTTTTGACGTACAAAACTTCATATTATTATAAAATAGTAGAAACACTTGTTCCAGAAAAAAGTTATTACAGATTTTCAAAATTTGATAAACCATAGCATTCAATTTACACCCGTTTTTGGCAGTCGGAATACATTTATAATGCGTTTTTCTCAAAACCCTGCATTCTAATAATACGAAATAAGAGGCACTTTTTTACCCAAAAAAAAATACAATTTTCAAAATTTGTAAAGAAAATAAAAAAATAGCCCACAAAAATGTTGACGTTAATTTTTTATATTCACTCCCAAAATGTTAAGCACCTGACCTGACTAAAATGTTCTATTTCTTATTCCATTTCCGAATTCTAAATATTAAACTTAGTGTACTTAGGGGAATTCCAAATTTTAAAACTCTATTTTACACAATTTCGGAAATAATTAGAAAAAAAGACATCTTTAGGGACCCACCTTTAAGAGGCCCTAGCTCCCATAAGGGGCGTTTTCTGATATATGTTTATAGAAAAAATTTAAGGTATTTTTGACCAATAACTACAGGGCTAATGATTCGTCCACTAATTTTGTGACACTCTGTATAGGTATACGGTATATACTGTATAAGTGGATATGGTCAAAGGTGGCCATTCATTTTTTAATATACTAATCTGACACGGTTGTACCAGAAGCAGATATCCAGTTGTATTAATGGATACGCGATGTTTTATTACCTTGTAGATATTACGAAAAATGTGAAAACTCATAGCTGTTTATTGCTTAGAAATGGCTCAAAATAAGTTATCTACATAATTACATATTATGTACATAACAGTATAACCTTTCTTCTAGAATCTTAAAAAGAAACAGCCCAATTTAAAACAAACAAGCGTTATACCCCAATTTGCACGATTTTTCAATTTTTTGATTGATTGGACCCCGTTGGCATAAATTGCCAATAACATACATAAAAATTTGATTTTTTTCAGAAAAATAAGTTTTGAAAATTCAACAAATAAAAATATTTTTCGAGACCGAGACCGAGAGTCTCGTTACCTTGGTCTCGGTCTCGATAGGTAAGTCTCGATTCTAATTTCAAGGTCTCGGTCTCGGTCTCGTTTTCGAGACCGAGACAAGACCGAGACCGAAACCATAGTCTCGCCCCTAAGTAATATACACCCTTTCTTTTAAATCACCTCATAAAAAAAGTCAAGCGGCGTGAGATCGGGTGATCTCGGTGGCCAATCCCACGGCCCAAAGCACCTAAACCAACGATCGTCAAACATTTACTAGAGTTCCCTGGAAACTTTCTGGGTGCAATGAGCTGGCGCTCCGTTCAGTTGAAACCACGAATTCCTATATTGCTCTAAAGACAAATTTTCAGAAATCGGCAACAGTCGTCCTTAGTATTTGGACATATCTCTCAGCATTTAGTGCGCCAGAAAACATTTAGGGCATCTTTCTTGAACATCCATTTCTTTTGTCACGTGTGGATTATAATCAGCCCAAAAATGCTGATTTCTTCTATTAAAAATTCCATCCCTCGTAAATTTTGATTCGTTCCTCCAAATTATTTTTGACAAAAATTCTGGATCCTCCTGTGTACGTATTAAGAGGGTTTCGCAAAAATCGACTCTACGTTCAAAGTCTTCTTCTTTGAGGGCTTGAACTTTAGCAAATTTATACGGATGCATTTTGTGATTTTCCAAAGTTCGTTTTACTGAAGCATATGATACACGCAAATCGTCTTCTGCACTAGGAATCGAAGCTTCTGGATATGCATAAAAATATACCAAAATGTTAACAATATTGTCTTCATTTGAAGTAACAGATTTTGGTAATGTTGGAGGCGCTTTTAAATTTGAGCCATAGGTAACGAAATTATTTTTTTATCTTACAAACTTCCTCTCGTTCATTGGTGTTAATACAGGATACATTTGGTTAAATTTTCTGCAAGTTCTGACGATTTGGTCACATTGTCCGGGTAAAATAAATAATTTCATAATCAATATTTACGTTTATTTTGGAAGATTTCTTTAAACACCGTCAATAATTCATTTAAGTTACTTATAAAAGTCACGAAACTGTCATAAGCTTGATATTTCCATGGTTACTTAAAATTAAATTCTATAAAAAAATATTTTTTCTACTACCGTGCGTAAAATACTCACTTTACGCACTCTCTAAGATTCGTAAAATAGGCCTTTTTAATGTGCAGTGCGTAAAGTAAGGTATTTTACGCACTAGTGCGTAAAGTAAAGCTGACATATTTTTTGACGTTTACTGACATATTTTTTGACGTTTAGGGCAGTGCGTAAAATAATATATTTTACGCACTAGTGCGTAAAATAATTTATTTTACGCACTAGGGCGTAAAGTAATATAACATTATTTTTATTTTTTCATATATTTTTCGATAGTAGAAAAAATTTTGTATGCTACTCATGTGTAAAGTACCCTTTTTTTATTCATGGGATTGTCGCATTCGCCTACGGCTCATGCGACAATATTCCCATTCATAAAAAAAGATTCACTTTACACACTTGTTGCATAAATAACTATTTCACCAAAAAGCCGCTTTATTATGAAAACTGGATGATTTAGGTATAGGGACATGATATGCCATCTTAAAGCATTTGTCTTCATCTTTCAATTTATTGAGTAATATACAGGGGGTTTACTTTGGAAAAACGAACTTCTGACCCCTTTTATGAATAACGGAAATAATAGTAATTTTAACATGATATGGAGTCGATTTCTCGGTGCAACTTAAATACATCGGGTCTGTCTAAACTACCACTAAGAAATCAAATTTTCATGAATTGAGAGCACCAATTTACTTACTTAAAATTAGGTCCATGTTTTGGACCATATTTAACACAAATTATTTTGTATCTCGAAAACGGATAAAAATAGGTATAGGGCAACATTAACAAATAGTATATTGTGTAACTAGGAGGAAAAGCAAAACATTCCTGGACGACTGTGGTAGTTTGGGTTAGTTTGGGTTACAGGAGTCCAGGAATGTGCTTTTCCTACGAGTTGCACATACTATTTTTTATCTGATCGAAATTAATTAGAATACGTACTTATAAAAATAGAGCCAAATATTACTCTAAATAAAAACGGTGTTTTAAATTTAAACTCAACATAATATCAAGTTTTGAATCGAGCGAGCTTTAAGTTTATTTACGGAAACTACAGCTAAATGTTACTTTTGATAGACGTCAGATCTGACAAACAAGGCGTTTGAATAAGACAGAAATGTTACATTCCCGGCCTAGGACGGGAATGTTATATTCCCGGACAGTTATTTTCTATTTTTGTACAGTTATTGCATGTTGCCAAGCAACGACTACAATATACTGGAATCATGACTTTTGCGGTGAGAAAACACTTCGGAAAGGTGTCGTTTTTCGTCCGATCGGATAAAAAAAGTATTATAATAAAAGGGCGATTCTAAAAATGTCTTGATATATGGAGTGTTCCATTTAAAAAATAAAGTTGCTAGAACTTTTTGAGAGAAGCGGCAACGTCGCAATGCTGAAAATATTTTAGATCGATAGAACAGGTAAGAAAATGTAAGATGCCAAAATTTCCGAAAAATCCTGCTTTCCGTTTTCCATAAACGTCTAACCTACCATCGACCGTGAGTCACCTTGTATGTACTATAAAGTTTGTATTCTGAAATAAAATAATTTTATTAGACGGTTAACTATCCGCAGGAGATTTCTAATTAAATCAAAATTTTAAAGGCACTTAACATTATTTAGTTGATATACCTAAATGAATTATTATAATAAACATGTCCATGGTGTATACCTTAAAGAAAGACCCATTGTCTCTTGGCGGAACGAAATTTGCCAGAAAGAAGGCACCGTCAGGTAAAATGTCTGAAAGATTAAGGGTTCCTGCTTTGTACTTGCATGAGTCACTTTAAACACTAGTTAAATTAGTCAGAGTTTTGAATGTATTAATGTCAGTATGAGATTAATAGCCGTGTAATATGAAACACTGATTAAGTTAACAGTGACTAATCGTAGTTTAAAGTAGTGGCCCTTAGGGAATGATTTGAAGGCACATGTATTGTTAAGCACGAAAGAAAAACCTCAAGAACAAAAATGGTTTTAACACGTTCATGATGTGCCTTATGATGAAATTTGCTTTTAAGTTGAGCTAAAACCTCCAGCACTATATATTTAAATGGGATTAGATCCTAGGTGGTCTGGGCGACACAAAAGCGGTTTTGACCCAGGAATTTTGTTTTTCTTTTCTTGTCAATAAATGAAGTAAGTGAACATTGTTTAAAGCAGCTTATGTTCGATTCCAATTAATTGCAAGGATATTAACATTATCTAACGAGCATCTTAAATTGTTACAGTAAACGTTTGTAAGCATCTTAGTACCACCAAAGACAATTATAGTATAATTGTCTTTGGTACCACCGAATATTATTAACTACGATTAATGTTCGGCGGTAGTACTTGAAATGCCGCCATTGTTATGAGGCACAGTGTATCTGCCACGATCGGCCCGATTAACATTCAGCGGCGTACCACAGATACTGGACTTCAGAAGAAAACGTACTTTTTTTCATAAGATATGAGCGATATGCCTAACATGGCGACATCGCTTTAGAAGAGCATCGTCACCTGATTTACCAGTAAAATAAAAATAGATTTATAATTATATATATTTTTTTACTATATTGGAAACCAAATTTATATTCTAGATATTGTAAACAAATAGGTATATTTTTCGAAAAGGTTGCGTAACGTTACAGGGTGTTATAAAAATATCTTTTTTGTTCGTATTCATTAAGTACATATGGGCGTCGCGAAGGCCCTTATAATTTAGTACTGAGAGGTGGGAGGCAATCGCTCCCCCACCCTTGGCTGCACCACTGGTGAGAGGCGATCAAATTAATATTACCCATTGATGTAAATATGTTCTATATTGTTGTGGAGGATTCATTCTTACCCTAGAATTGATTGCCTTTTGCTCCACAAATGATTGAAATTTTGTTTGGATTGTTATAGAGCCACTTCGGGCCCGGCTCAAGGATGTAAACTGCACAAGTGCAAGTTTAGTGACCCTTATGAAATTTGTACCTAGTTTCGTCGATTCGGCGTCTATTCGGACACCGTTTTCAAGAAAAGCAAAAAACTAAAAATGAAAATGGTTAGCAAATACAATAAAACAGTAAAAGTCAGTTTAAAGCCTGACAATCTGCAAGAGCTTTTTACTGTTTTATTGTATTTGCTAACCATTTTCATTTTTAGTTTTTTGCTTTTCTTGAAAACGGTGTCCGAATAGACACCGAATCGACGAAACTAGGTACAAATTTCATAAGGGTCACTAAACTTGCACTTGTGCAGTTTACATCCTTGAGCCGGGCCCGAAGTGGCTCTATAACAATCCAAACAAAATTTCAATCATTTGTGGAGCAAAAGGCAATCAATTCTAGGGTAATATTACCCATTGCCAGTTGTCTATTATTGATTGTTTGAGTATGGGAGCCTCGCATGTTTATATTTATCGCACTAACCATTTGAGCATTGCATATTATTCCTAATTCATGTTTTCAGGTACAAACATTGCAACACAGAATAGCAACCTTAGAAACTCCACCTACAAATAGCTCAGAAAATTCCTTGAACTCTATTCCTATGTAGACTCATGTGCTATTATATTGTAATGAAATACTTATTTTATAAAGCTGTAAAATGCTTTAGTTATATTGTCGTTATGTATGATAGTAGAATGTGAAAATGCGGAAAAAGGAAAGCGAAATCAAGGAACTAAAATGTGCAATAAGAAGATATATTTATTGATAAACGTATGCTAACTAATTCCGTTCAAACGATTGCTCTTAACGTCTAAGATGTTGCATTGAAATTATTTTACAGTATAACTAATAGATTTGTTGCAGCATTAGCTCTAATACCGACTTGTCAAATGTTTCCTCATTGTGACGTTTTTATCATCATATACGTATTAATTTTCTGACTGGTAAAATCATTAAAGTGGCCACCAAAGAGCAATAGTTGAATGCTGATTTGGTATAATTCATTCATTTTACTGCGTTAACTAAAGCAGATTTAAAATATAGAAAAAAGGAATGAATACTATACAGAGTCTATCCGCATATATTTCATACCCCATTTTAAACATTTGCAAAGCAAAACATTAAGGCACTTACGTATTTAAAATGTTCTTTTATCTCTTATACTTTTCATTCTAGATAGATAACAGTCTAAATTTAAATAAAAACCCTGTATACACAAAAATTAAACATATGTTTATTTGTAAGTAAACTACAAAGGACTGTGTGTGGATCTTGAGGATATCTGTTTGACACGTCCAAGGTATAAAAGATACAGAATACTAAAAAAAACTATGCTCTTAATATCACCAGATCACTGAAAACGTTAAAGATTTAAAAATACTGGGAATGAAGAAATAACAAAAGTAATTAGTTCAAGGGTTATAAAAAAAATAGCAATGGAAGGATCAAATGATGTGGAAGTTATGCATCTAACAAAGAGGCAGGACGACCTAAAACCTATTATATACAGTAAGGACCAAAAGTCCGGAAGAAGTTCTATTAAAATTAATTTTGGTAAAAACGCTGAAACACGTCTAGCAACTTACTAAATGGTACATTTTTTGATACTCACGTCATTTATACAGGATGTCCCATTTGAGAGATATCGGATCATAAATAAATGTTTTTAATGCATTTTTGGATTCACTGGAATATTCTAGACATAGTTTTCGTAGTATGTCCTGGAACGAAATTGAACAGTTGGGCGTCAATTTGTAACGATATATTTAGTTGGGCGCTAATTTGTAGCGAAAGCTAGCTAAATATTAATTAATTAATCAAGTATGGCATTGTGCGCCATTTTGTATGAAATACTAGTTGTTCAAATGCATGACTCGTTTTTATTTTTTTAGGGGGTAGGTCGTCGTTCTTTTACTAGCAGTGATTTCTTTTGGGCGCCAGAGTTCCGAGAGGCAATGTGAACTGAATATGAATACTTAAATATAAATAAATATAAAGATAAAAATATCAGAAATTTGCCCTTAAAATTCGCAATGTCTCACAGACCTCTATCCTGCGATAAATTAAAGAAATAAATTAAAAACAAGTTATATATTAACTATAAAATTAAATTACATATATAATTGATGAAATTATTGACTTAGAAATGAAAATTAAAATGTGAAAGATTTAAAAAGATTTAAATAATTAATTGTGACAGATTTTTTAAAATTATACAGTTGGCCTTTACAATATGTTTATCTTCTGATTGGCTAATACTTAGCTTGTCCAATTATTCTGTAACCATGCGATCGTATTGGGACCTCTACTGGAACCGTTTCTGCCTGTTCCCAAGTTAGTATCAGTTGGGTTTATCCAGGACTTATTTGGTTCACGAAGTTTTGATTCCCTCAGAACACTTTGTACAGCAAGTGGACGAACACCAGCTACTTGCCAAGCACGGTGTTTTTTTCAGCCAATTCGGGGGTGCTGAGTACATGCAAGAGAAAATAAGCTAGTCTTAGACCAATCTATATCGCTAATTAAATAATATTCAGGGAAATATCATGTGAACATCAGTGACACTGTTAAACACATGAGGAAACAATCAACAAATTGAAAATTTACTGGTTAAAGCAGATATAATCAGAAACTTTAATTACAATATTAAGTTGAGCAAATATTATAAATAACTATTGTTACTCAAGATATCCTTTTCTTTAGTTTAAAATATGAAATTCAAAAGAAAATAATGACTGAAATTTAAAATTCAAAAGAAAATAATGGAATAACGTTCGAGTTCAGTGACTCTCGGTAAATCTAAATAAAAGATAACTTGAATTTGATAATAAATAGAAAAATAGAGGTCCAACCTCTAATAACGAGTCTTATAGCTCAAAATAAGTAATTGCTATTCCTTTTATTTCGGCCCTTGGCACATAAACGAAAATTGAGCGCTATTGCTCCTCAATTTAATTAACGAGAAAGATAATATAATCACCACTTCGCATTCGAGATAGAAATTTAGATAACAGATAAAACCAGATAAATTTACATATGCGAGATTAACCTCTCATGAATGCAAAATAATGTCGGTACATCAGTGTTGAGACGAGACAGGGCGAGTGGTAATAGTTATATACTTGATGTAACAAATAAACTGAAAATTTAATTAAATAAGCCTGAAAAGAAAAAAAAAATATATTAAAACCAGCAATACTATAAGGGAAAATTCTTAGAAATTCTACTGAAAATTCAATTTACTACCTTTGCAGGAATATATAGAGCTTACTCCGAGAATTGACCCAAATAATACTGTTCAATTTGAATGAAAATACGTAAAATAATGTGCGTGACCACTAAACGATGAAATAGTTACGTTCTCAGTAAATTTGGACTAAGCCTCTTTCAAATTACATGAATTTGATTAATGAGAGACGCAAATATTCACCAATAAATTGGTATTATTACCCAAACGTCACGACAATAATTAAAAATTATTGAAGATGTAAGCTAATTAAAAATGGAATATAACAATGTTAAATTCTTGCTTTAGTCGAATAAGACTAAACAAATCATAAACAAATATTAATTATGGATTTAAAAATGAAAGAATTAGTTAAATAAACTGCAAAATGAATTAAATATTTCAAGATTAAAAAATTAACACTCACCCGTCGGCATCTCGATACAAGATCCCGATCTCGCTTTCAAAATTCAAGACGCTGGACAAAATATGCTTGCCGGTGTATTATTGGCTAATTTATATCATGTGATTACCACTATAACTCACACAGCGTCAAGCCATAGAAATACCCAATATTAAATATAGTAATCTATAGTAAATTAAATTCATGAATTGTAGGTATAAAACCACACGAAATAAACCCATTCGTGAATAGATCTCACTGGCAACTTAAATCCCAAATATCGAAAATCATTCGTAATTGAACTGAAATTTTAGTGTAGCGGAATAAGCATATATTCCGTTACTAAAGTGAAAGGTTACCCAGAAATTTTCGATTGAATTAAGAATCCGTTTATAAAAATGTTTATTAAAATGCTCAAACTGTGCTCCATTGACTTCCTGACAGCAAGCAAGCCGCAACTCAGGCTCTTCTAAAACGTTATGTACCTATCATTTCAGGCGTTATTAATTCAATTTCGTTTCTGATTCTAAACTTTCAATCTTCGATATTGTAGGTCTAACCTATTTAAATAATTAAATGAAAAATACTATATTTCAATCGAAAATTTCTCTCTAACCTTTCACTGTAGTAATAGGGCATATTACATAAAATAGGTCTAGAATGTTCCGGAGAATCTAAAAATGCAATAATATACAGGCTGTTTCATTAAAAACATGTATATATGATCTAATATCTCTCAAACGGGACATCCTGTATAAATAGCGTCAGGGTCAAAAAATGCGGCTTTTGGTAAGTCGTTAGACGTGTTTCAGCGTTTTTTCCAAAATTAGTTATCTGAATTTTAATCGAATTTATTCCGGACTTATGGTCCCCACTGTATATAAGTCTTAGTAAACTATGAAAATTAAGGCACTTTTCGTATAAATGTGTATAGAAAAAATTAACTACGTGCATACCCGCTGGCAGCCACACATTTACTACAGGTGGTAAATGCAAAAAAGTTTTTACATGCGTTTAAATACAGTGAGTTATGCAATAGGACATTTTCAAATTTTCAAAAATAATTTTATTTAAAGGACCTTCACATATTAACTTGATATATCAAAAATCTGAATTTTCTGAGAAGTCGAAATCGGTGAAAATAAATAAGAAAGCGCCGACCGCTGGAAGATTGTAAGGGCGTAACGTCATAAGATATGAAGGTCGCGTTGAGATATATATTTATCTATGACAGTGATAGAAGCGTCAGCGCGTGCGGCGCGATCCAATGCTAAAGGCCGGACATGGCAGCAAATTTATCATTATATAATATTTTTTTTTGTATTTTTTTTGTTGAAAAGTCTATACTTTATCTATTAAAAGTCAAATTTGGTTAAGTGAATCAACTGATGTTTTCAATTATCACATAAAACAAAACTCTTGCTAATCAAATATATCATCTAAAAAGCATCAAGATCATAATATTAAATGGTTAAATTGCCACTTAATTATGATTTTTGTACCAAAGTTGATATTTCTATTCTAGGAGACAATTTTAAAATTATGTTGGCTCGTACAAGTTTTCTTGGCATGTTTTTTTCCACTGGTGAATTATTTTTCATAAAAAATTTAAAAAGTTACGTCATTGTTTTCACCAAAACTGAAAAGTCTCCCTGAGTCCCGATGTCTTATAGCATCTAAGCTAATCTTTACTTTCTACTGACTCAATCGCCATGCAGTTTAGCTGCAACTATTCGCAACAAAGAGAGTCATGAGCAAAAATAGTTTATGTTGTTCCCCAGGAGCATCCAATATTTCGACGCCTATCACACTGGAACTGTTTAACGCCGGACATAATAGCAAAATGATATCAATTAATAAATTTTTGCCTAAATATAAGTAGCCTAGAGGTCGTCTTAAAGGTCTGTCGTATGTACATGGTGGTTCACTATAATGTCGCCCCATTTTTACTTGTCACAAAAGAAAGTAAAAGTAGGGTTATGTAGGTATTTGAAAATACTTTTTTTCTACGTAAAATTTAGTTTCAAAAAATCTCCCATATACAAGGGAGAACAAAAAATGTTTTTTTTTTCAAATAGGTCACCCTATATTTGAATTTATTTTTGGATTCCTCGTAAAATTCTTAGCATAATTCATATAATATACCATATTAATTAATTAAGGTACTTTACTCTTGGTCTTGAGCGAAAATCATGTTTTTGACAAACCTCGTACATACTGATATGTACTGATAAAATTTGTCATCTGAGTTGTTGCATTCTAGGTTTTGGACCATGCAGAACTTTTTATAACCATATTATGGTCTCATGAACTATGGATTTTTGAAAACACCTTCATATGTACTGTTCGTTCCTTCAAAATTTATCAAAATATAAGTCTCATAGGCCTATAACTGGCCACCATCATAACACCTTGTTTCGCTATGTCCGCCATCGCGAAATTAAAATGGCGACACATTTTATTGAAAGCACTCAAAAGTCATTTGTATTACCTTTCAAACCGCATAAATGATTCAAATCGGTACAGTTAGTACAGTCCCAGATAAACCCACACCAGATGCAAAAGATCGGCAAATTCCTCGCCAGCCAACATTAACCTTGACGTGGCGGTTATACGCGGCCTGCACCAAATAATCTGGGTATGATTATAGAATTATTCTTCAAAATTAAAATAGTTGGTCCGCACCAATTCAATGAAAACTTGTTTTGTTGGTGGACTGGTTCAGGAAAAATAAAAATTTGCAATAGCCATTCACTTTCTTTTTTCCCAACAGGCGGTCACGAAAATCTTGTGTTATTATGGCTGCTCTGCTTTTTATAGAAATTCCCTTAATACGCTTTATTGTATGCCGATTTATGATTATTTTAACATTGAAAATGTTTCTGTTATCCTAATATAGGGCCTCAAATAGTGAAAAAGTACATGCTACATTTGCCACATGACGTCCTACGCGTGAGAGATCGTGTTAGTTTGTTTATTTAAACTTAAATTTGATTAATTGGTATCGGAATCCGTTCAAATGACTAAAATAAATTGGAACTAACTGAAACTAACCGAAAGTTGATTGAACGACTCACCAAAACTAGACAAAAGTTACCAAACCGGCCTAAAACGTATCGGAACAGGTTAGAAACATTAAAATAAATTAAAACTAACCAAAACAAGCCAAATTTTAAGGACTAACCAAAACTAACCAAAAACATTAAATTTGATTAAAACATATCGAAACCGATTCAAACGACTAATATAAATTGGAACTAGCTAAAAGTAACCGAAATTTGATTGAATAACTAACCAAAAGCACCAAAACGGACTAAAATGTATCGGAACAGATTCAAAATATTAAAGTAAGTTAAAACTAACCCAAATTAACCGAATATTGGCGACTAACCTAAACTAACCAAAAACATTAAAATTGTTTATAACGTATCTGAACTGGTTCAAATGACTAAACTAATTTAAAACTAACTGAAATCAACCGAAAATTTATTGACCGACTAACCAAAAGTATCCAAAAGCACCAAAAAGGGCTAAAACGTATCGGCACAGATTAAAAATATTAGATTAAGTTGAATTTAACCGAAGTCTGGCGACTAACTTAAATTGGCCGAAAACATTTAAACTGGTTATAACGAACTAACTGAAATTAACCGAAAGTTGGTTAAACGACCAACCAAAACTAACCAAAATTAAACAAAAGCACCAAAAAAGGCTAATTTTCAGTTAGTTTTAATTTATTTTAGTCATTTGAACCGGCTCCTATACGTTATACCCAATTTTAGTGTTTTTGGTTAGTCACCAAAATTCGAATAATTTGTATTAGTTTTAACTTACTTCCATAGTTTTAATCTATTTCGATACGCTTTAGCCCGTTTTGGTGCTTTTAGTTACTTTTGGTTAGTCATTCAATCAACATTCGGTTACTTTCAGCCAGTTCAAATTTATTTTAATCAATTGAACAGGTTCCGATACGTTATAACCAATAAAAGTTTTTGGTTAATTTTAGTTATTCGCCAAAATTCGGTTAATTTGGGTTAGTTACTTATTTTAATACCTTTTGTCAGTTCCGATAGGTTTAGCCCTTTTTGGTATTTATGGTTACTTTTGATTAGTTTTGGTTAGTCATTCAATCAGCTTTCGGTTAGTTTTAGTTAGTTTTCATTTATTTCAGTCATTTGAACCGGATCCGATATGTTATAACATATTTTAATATTTTGGTTCAATTTAGTTAGTCGCCAAAATTCGGTTAATTTGGGTTAGTTACTTATTTTAATACGTTTAATCAGTTCCGATACGTTTAGCTTTTGGTTACTTTTGCTTAGTTAGTCGTTCAATCAACTTTCGGTAAAGTTCAGTTAGTTTTATTATATTTTAGTTATTTAAACCGATTTCGGTACATTATAAGCAATTTTAATGTGTTTGGTTAGTTTTGGTTAGTCGCCAAAATTCGGTTAATTTAGGTTAGTTTTAACTTAACATTTGTAATGTGTTCTGATAAGTTTGCGCGTTTTGGTGCTTTTAGTTGCCTTTGGCTAGTTTTGGTTAGTCCAAAATTCGGTTCGTTTTGGTTAATTTTAACTTACTTTAATTTTTGTAACCTGTTCCGATAGGTTTTAGCCCGTTTTGGCGCTTATGGTGGGTTATGGTTAGTGGTCCAATCAACTTTCGGTTAGTTTCAGTTAGTTCCATTTTTTTTAGTTATTTGAACTGGTTCCGACACGTTATAATCAAATTTAATGTTTTCGGTTAGTCGCCAAAATTCGGTTCGTTTTGATTAGTTTTAACTTACTTCAATTTTTGTAACCTGTTCCGATACGTTTTAGCCCGTTTTGGTGCCTTTGATTAGTTTTGGTTAGTCGTTTAATAAACCTTCGGTTAGTTTCAGTTAGTTCCAATTTATTTTAGTCATTTGAATCGATTCCGATACGTTATAATCAAATTTAGGTTTAAATAAACAAACTAACACGATCTCCCACGCGTATGACGTCATGAAGGTGGGAAATGTAGCATGCACTTGTTCACGATTTGAGGCCCTATACTAGGAAAACAGACACATTTTCAAAGTTAAAATGCATTTTTAGATTATCAGACATGCAGAATAGATTGGTTAAAACAAAAATTCCGATATCATAATAATAAAGAAATTTCCCCAATGTGTCCAATATTCTGGCGGACACTGTATAACATTAGTTGGATTTAAAAAAGATTTAACTATAACGTTGTATAGTTTCAGATTTAATTGAATTTCCTGCTCATTCGATTTTAGAATATGCAATAATTTTGGAAATAAGTGTGTTGGAATGTGCATTAAACAACATTTATACACACCTTTCAGGATCGCGGGGTAATTTAAATAATGATTTTTCGCCACCGCTTCTAGTAAAACAATTCAAATAAAGGCATTTATAACCAGGCATTTTTAACAAAAATAAAATAAAGATTAATTATTTTTCGTAACGCTCTCGGACTAAACCAAATGACACGCGTGGCTCGCGTTTAGAATCACACTAGAGCTTGCCCTGACTATTTCTTGGGATGGCTGGCCATCCCAAGGAGGCGGAGCTTTAAACGAATTCTTGTTTCATGCGTTAGGTGGGAGGTTTCGCATCTGGTGTGGGTTTATCTGGGGTACAGTAGTAAAAAAAATCTGTGCAAAAAATTCGATGTCTAAGCTCTCCCATAAGCTCGTTCCACTGTGCGCCGCGCCAGTCGCGGCCTAGCAACAAGACGTGATCCTGTTTATTACGTCACATCCCCGATCGAGACGCGCTTCGAATTCTGCATATTTAAACTCTTATATTTCAAGAACTGCTTAACGGATTGATTTAAAATTTTTAATATGGATTATTTTTATGAAGTATTTTGGAAAGGTAGTAGAAAATTGTTTGCTTTTTTTAAATAAGCTTTTAAGATAACACGAAGAATGCCTGAATTATGATTTTCCTAATATGTAATAGATGTATTGTCCTATACCACGCCAATTAACTGTGATTGTAACTTCTTCGCTTCAGCTCTTCCATACTTTGGAATTAACTAATTGTTTTCTTTCAATATCCGACGTTTTAGAACCATTCAGTACCATGCATTGCCTGATCTCTTCGTTTTGTACTCCTTCGCGTCGAGATATTTATTCTAAATACGTCAAATGTTACGCCATTAATAAATAGTATGGTCGGGAATCCTGTAGGAATAATTGTGCCAATCACAAACTTGACAGTCGGCAGTTCACTGGTTGTATAAAACCTGAGTTAGGACACGGGTTGGAGTTGTATAGAAAACCGAAACCGTGCTGAATCCAAAAATTGGACGATCTTGTTCTGGTACCGGCCTAGGTTCAAAGGCGATCAGTAACAGTGTGTATCCACGATAAGTGATAGGTTTCACCTGGAAGCATACGTAAACTGCTGACTCATAAAGTTCTGCCATAGCGCGACTGTAATATAAATGTTGCATATAATACCCCCGTTACGTTTCGTCTTAAAATATCTGAACACTTCATGCCTGGCCCTTTGCTCGCTTCGGGGGCGCAACCAGCAAAAACTAACCCAACGCATGAAAAACGACTACATTTATATTACGATCGGCCTATGACGAGGTCCTATCGCGTCTGCAGTTTACGTATATGCCACCTGGACTGTTCTGCAACTCAATGTTGTTAAACTGAAAACAAAGAAAGACTAAAGTTCACTGTAAAATATTTTCATGCAATATAACATAACATGACTACGTAATGCTTGATTTAAGATATACTTCCATAATAGAATATGTGAATAGGGATAGGATAGAATTGCCTCGCTGTGATTAAATATATAAGAAAATGGTAAGAGAGAGTAGAATTTTAAAAGTTTTTGGTAGCTAATTCCTGTATAATTATGTTCTGTCATGTCGGTTTAAATGCATTTAGCCCATACTAACTTAAAGCAAAAGCCTCCGAAGAAAAAAGCAGCCACCAATATATAATTATTTATTAAAAACCTTATAATTACCTGTAATTTTTCTTTAAAAAAAAATAATATGACGTACGGAATATGCAATGTCACTTTATAATGGAAGATTTAATTAAATTAAAATTGTTCAATATTGATTATGTTAATTTCATATTATAGCAAAATAAAATATTATCATAAAAGTAATAAAGGTAAACTTTTCCTTCCGGACTTAATTTTTTTTTGGCATTTTTTTGTTTGAATTTGGCATTCGACATTTTAAAATGCTATTGAATTTAGGTAATTTTTAGCCACACTGTTGGAGGCTTTAGTTTTATAATTGGGAATATTAGTATTTTGTATATTGTTTTTCATTAATTTGTTTGCATAATACAGGATTTGATTTCAAGTATTTAATCTCATAGTTAATAGTTGATCATAAAAAGTATTGTTGATTAACACGAAATTTCTGAAAAAACATATTGAATGTAGCATTAGATAAGGCTTTTTGATGTTCTTATAGCAAAAGGATAAGTAACTTCGGTTTTATTTAATTTCGCCACATTCATGCAGCATTCACACTTTTAATAATTGGAAAAACTAATTGACACTCTATATTTGAAAGTAATCAATGATAATTAATTATCTAATTTAGGCTTATATGTCAATTAAGCAACGAAATAGTTACCTACTATTCAATCATAAATATACGTTTAAAATATGCTATCTACGAATGATGTAGCGTCTTAAAACTAAAAATAAGAGAACTATTACATATTTTTAAATATTACATATCAATCAATTCATATATTTTCATGAGACGAAGTCTAAATGAAAAATTAACACGGTTGTTTTTTTAATTTGAGGCCGCCCCCGGAGAACTTGTGTTTAAATAAAAACTGTAGGATTTAATTCTAATTGTCAGTAACCGATATTAAAAGAAGCAAACGACGATCCTAGGTTAAAACATTAATATGAATGTTATTAACATTCAAATGTTACCTTTACACGGAAGAAATTCATTGTTTGCTGTTAAATTTTGGATATTTAATATTTATTTGCCTTATATTTTTAAATTATATTTCTAAATAGAAATATTGTTATATTTTTAATATTGCTTATAAATTATAGTAATAATTCTTATAGCAGGACCGCTTATATTATTATATATTAACCCTATATTCCGGTTTCACCGAAATAAATATTCTACTCTTAGAATTGTTCAAAATTAAGCGGTTTTGAAAACTAAATACAAGGCTAAATATTAATGATATGCAAACAGTTTTGATGCAATTTAAACTCTTCGAATTCTGCCACCTGTCAAAATACCACAATTTAGCTGTTTGGCGTTTTATATAATAATTAAAAATATGAAAATATATTCGTTGTTCCTTTTAAAAAGCCAAAGTGACGAATATTCAATTGTCTTTGCTTACTATTTTGTGATGGACTGAGTACAAATCAAAATTTATTAAAATTTCTGCCTGCAAAATAAAGTACCCACGGGTAGACTAGATTAGATTTTTTGGGAGTTTCCCACAGTACGACCTGTAAGATCTATTGTAGCTCTCCATTGTTTTTAGAGCACCTTATCTAACTTTATCTCTGATTATACTCCCCTTGATAATAACTCCTCAGATTAGCATGTAGCTACTGGATTGTTTTCGCCCATTTGTTTGAAACGATACCCTCACAGAGGCATAGAACGTGGGTTGCAGTTTCTTCCTCTTGAGAGAACCTACATAGGGGGGGGGGGTCATCTGCTAAACAGTTAACAATGGTCAGTCAATAAAGCTATCATAATTCTGACAACCTTTCTATTGTGGCTTAATAAGTCATTAATAGCAACTCTTAATGAATGTCCCTATCCTGGCTGGAGATTCGACCATTCCTGAGACTCCGTTGCTACCCATTTTATAACAAATGTCTTAATAGCACACCTGGTCACCTCACAAAAGGATTCTGGACCCACCGAAAGGCCCGACGAGTCTGCTTTGGCTATTTCATCGGCCCTTTCGCTGCCTTTGTAGCGTTCGTGCCCAGAGAAACCCAAGCTATAGCCATATTGATTTTACTGCGCCTATGCCACTATGTGTGCTACTGTGTGACTATAAAAATAAAATAATGATGTTGCGAATTGCAAAAATCTGTCTTAACCCATTAATCAACCGATTTAATTTGCAAATATATGCGGAACTCGAGAGAGTGGAAAATTCTGGCATGCATTATTTGCTACAAATGAATGCAGATAAATTAAATTCAATATCGTTACACGGTCGATATAGATTCACATTTTATTTTTAGATCTGAGTGTTGATTTTACTACTGAATAAATTATAGTTCAAATGGTAGGCACTTATAGCCATATTTCTTAGAAAATCCAAGAAAATATGTGTTATGCGGGTAATTTTTTGTGAAGAAATATTTTCTCTGTTGTCGGTCATGATTTTTAGAATTTCTTCCATTTCAAGACATTTGTTAATATGAATTTGCGAAGATGTATTTTAGTCTTTCTCTTAAGCGGACTACGCATTTTACGATTCATTGTACTAGAGGTTTTACAACACCAAGTTGATTCGACCGTTGAAACGACAAATCGGATTCATGTTTGTCCACAAACTAAAGCTATACTGTTTGGTGTACAACAAATCGTTTGGCACTTAATATTTTATCGTGTTCGCGAGGACATCTATGTTATCAAAAAGGGCAGTAACTACAAATGCGGTAGTTTTGTTAGACGAAGAAGAATAACCACCCAAATAAAAAAAGAAAATGGTGCAAAAATTGGTTAAACAACGGCAACGGCTGTACTTCCGTACGATACGACCTCGTCTTACTACAAGAATACAAACCAACTAATTAATTATCCAACCATTGTTCCAACGGTCGAATCAACTTGATGTACACTTAATACATTTTAACGTTTTTGAATCATGCAACCTCATAAAGCTAAATTTTGCAGTATGCGAAATATTAACATAAGAAAAAATAATACTTCCTTCAATTTAGGGGCAAACTTGAGTCAAAAAATAGTTGCAATAACTTTTGATCTCAACGATATTTGCTATTGGAAACGATTAATTTAGAGTTTTGATCGAAAAAATTTATTTCCAACTTATATTAGTATGAATGTTGCTAAACGGTATACTGAAAATTAGTGTATAGTGTATTCATCGTATTTTCCTGTGAAATTAGATATCAGTTTATAGATTTCGCTAGAAAATTGAATAGACTATATATTTTAATATAGATAAGCTTATGCCTCATGCAAGTATCGATATAGATTTGGTACAAAATTATTAAGTGCTGTTATAAAGCAATGTTTTTCTTTATTATGAAAATAAGTAAGCAAATTTTATATTAGGTATCTCAATTATTATGTAATAAATATTTATTTTATATTGTGACATTTAATAAAGTGACGTTAATGATAATTTCCTACTTATAATTTATTCTTCTAAAATATGTTTTAATTAACCTATAGTTTCCATTAGCTAAATGAACCTTGTGCCTTGCTAAACCGGAAGTGACATCCATTTGGCGGCGTTTACATGTAGGACAGAAATCTGCTTGTATAATCTGTTTTCTGCACGTGCCCGGTACTGCACGCGATTCGCGGGTGAAAACGTATTGGGTTCGGTTGAGGCGAAATCGGAGGCCAGGCCCTTTGATAAAGTGCAGGGAGTTGGTCGTATAGTGAGAGGACAATTCTTACTAGGTCTCTGGAGTATTCCTGCACGTGGATCCTTGGTAATTATACCTTCGTTGTGCGAAACTCCCTTATATAAAATGCCAACCGTACAATGCAAAGTAATTGTTTAATTTTTTTGAAAATATGTATTAGTTTTTGTCTAAATTGGGACAGAAAAAAAGGTGACGATCATACCAGACGCATTATGTGCGGAAGGAAGAGAGATTCTTGTGCACTGAGTACACAGCTTAGTACAATCCATAGATAAATATGTACAATCAGCTAGGACTCTCCGTTGCGTTGGTGAAAACGGTGTGCGCCGATCCTTGTCTCGTGCTTCCACTTATGGGGAAGATTCCGGCAGTAGCATCGATGGCGGATTCGCTATGATCATTTGTTCCTTAGATTTTGAATCAATTGAATATAGGCGTACTTAAATGTGCTGAATATTGAATACCCTTTTAGTATTTTCTAAGTTGTGATATTATGATTTACCAAAGTGGGGGGGACACGTTTGTGCTGCTAAAGGTTGTATAAGTAAAAAAATATAATTCTGATAGGAGCTTCTTCGGTTTTCTAAATTTATGTCTGGCGACTATCCCATAACTCTCAGCCGTCAGCTGTTTTCATGTACTTCGTGATGTAACAAATCGTTTGTATGCCTCTGATGGTCTAGAGGTTTGCATGGTTAGCCTTCACTTCGGCAACGCGAGTTCAACCCCCATCGGTTTCTTTTTATTTTTTTTTAAGATTAGATTTCTAAACAGTTTTTTTTTTCTTGATTTTGAGTATGTCTTGGGTTAGTTTGGGCACAGCTTATACCGTACCGAATCAGTTATTTAACTCTCCACGTGTTTTGAAGCAATAAAATCCAACCAATAGGAGCATTTTCCTCATATTCTCGGCGTCTGCTACGAGCCGAATTATATGAGGGCGACTTCGTTTATTTATGAATAACAGAACCGGTTTGGTGTCCAATGTAGTGTTATCTTTTTCTATTACGACAGTTTGCTGATTCGAAGAGACATAAACCTGGTTGAGTCGGAAACTGAACACACCGCACAGCGTTGGACTCTCGATTTTTTGACAAGAAGCAGCAGGTTACGTTCTTAGATTGGATTGTTTGCGTGTTATTAATTGTGCTCGATTATTTATTTATTAAGTGTGTTAACTTTTTGGACATTTAATCATTAACGTGTTTTCATTGTTAACCATGGCCGTACGTTGCTTTGTCTGCAAAGGGCACAAGAAAGCAAATCCAGCTTCAAGATATTTTAGTTTTCCGAAAGATGAAAGGTTGTAAGTAGATGTTTACATTAAGTATTGAGATTAAAGTATAGTTCATTCATATCACATTGCATGATAAATTAATATTCTACGTCGATAATTGTTTGGCTCCCTTCTGCAGGAAGTTTAACTTTTTAAACTTGAGACATAAATTGTAGTTTTGTCTAGCCTCTTAGCATCCCATAATAAAGGCAACCAATTTAGAACCGTCACACTAATATTACAAAGGTGGTATGTTAATTTAATTAGAAATAAGTAGTGAACAATATCACATACCTACAACTCTTTATTCATTGCCTACAACTATATAAATGGCTTCGAGTGACGAAATATCAATTTATTAAGGCCGTTTGACGTGATCACATTTTTGATAAAATTTCTGCCTGTAGTAATCTTTCGAAAACGGCAATCTTACTTTGCGCTCGAAAAACACACAGAACTTTTTCTACAGCCGCATTTTTTAAAATTAAATGCACATTTTTCTCTATACTTATTCTGAAATTTGCAAATGACTGTCAGTTTTGACATATATATTCGGGCTTCGGGCATATTTAGAACAGGAGTGCCAGCCAAGAATGATAAACTAATATGAAAGGATGGCGCCTTCCCATTTAAACACATGTTCACTTTTTTCTGCCCCGTGCCCCGCGGCTCTCTCACCTTCATTGGCGTTTTTGTGACGTAGCTGCGCGCGAATGGCTATCATTTTCACCATTGCTTGCATTGCAATTTCCATGTTTTGGTTCTGTTTTTAGTTCTTTACTCATATTTTCAAATATCTTAGAACTATTGGTAGTTGTATTTAGTGCTCTGAACATTGAGAAAACTGAAATGTATTATATTTTCCTTTGATCCTAAAGAAAATCCCATAAATTGAGGATTAAAGCAGGGACCAGAGTGCCTGTTTTGTATGAATATTTTTCAGTGCAGTTTTCATTGACTTTTTATTAAATAAGGTAGGAAGGACTTTAAATTATGTTTAAATGTAAGCAAGTGTGGGAAGAATAATAATATTTTACTTAATATTATAGAGAAATTGTCAAACTGAGGGTTTTATTACACAGTGTATCACTTGGCTATTTAGGTTTTAAACAATATTTTTAAAACAGTAGGTATGTTTACGAACATACACTGGAAAGTAATTCTTATTTATAGATTGTTTAGTTCCTTAGATTGTGATCTTGCTTATCACGTTAGAATATCATAAATATATTATGTCATACAGCAATCGCTACACTTACTACACTATGGAAAAGCCAGTGTCGAATCATATATTAAGGATTTTTCATTCAGAAGCCCTCATGTTATTAGCATTATGAGTTCACTTACTAGTAAATACACACAAGTTATAGAACTAAGGCTTTCTTAATTCAATTTTATTTTCCATAATTTGAGAATAGATTGTCGAACTCTGAATGCCACAAGAAAATTACTATTTTGAATATCAGTAAACATGTACATAGATACAAATATACTTGTTTGTAGAATAAAAGGAATTTTTAACTACTTAATGTTCAACTTTTCTCTTTGGATATGATATTTTAGTTAGCTACAAATGATATAATAGGTATATATGAATCGTTTATTTCGGAAAGGTACTAACTAATATGTTTGTTTATACTATGCTAATATTTAGTACCTTTCGAGAAATTTATATAATCAATGCCTTAATTTTATATGATAACCTCTTAAGATTCCTTTTCCAGAAGCCTCCTAGATGCTTGGTCCCTTACTTGCGATACCATCATGCTAAATATAGAATGATTTGTAGTCTTACAGTTGTGCATACCAAAAATATTAACTGTTAGCTGTGTTAAACAAGACAAGTCCTGATCTGCAAATTCTTGTAAGTGTACATTTTGCATGTAGGCGAATTGTATTATTGCCAATTCATCACGATTTTGCACTCATCGTTAGATTTCTTTAGTAAAACTATTTTGCTCTTCTTTTATGTACAGCTAGTTCGGAGGTTCCTACTCTTTTAAATGCATCTCCAAGAGAAGGATTTTTTATTTGAAGATCTAGATATCCACACTTACAGCAAATGTCCCCTTGTGGACGACCAAAATGTAAATTAAAGTTCTCATGAAAATGTTTTACAAAGTAAGAATATTGAATGTTCGATGATGTATATTTTCCCTTGAGCAAATCAAAAATAAGTTTTCATATTGTTCGATCAATAGGGAATGAAGCATGATCAAAAAAAATATATCAGTCAGTGGGCAAATATACTGTGAAAATAGTTAGTTTTTAGAACAATAAATGAAATCTATTTATGTACTACATATAAGCTTAGTGTTTAAATTAACCCAATTATACACCTTTATTCCATAAACAATATACATTTACCTAGGTCAGAACATTTTAGGGATCTTGGTGTAACCTTTGACAATAATTAGTGAAACATCCAGAACTCTCGAATTTATTACCAGACTTAGCCATGAGTTTCACGACATTGATACTCTTAAAACTTTATTCTGTTCTTTTATAAGATCAAAACTAGAATACGCCTCATTAGCATGGTCATCAGCATATGATGCAGTATGCACACATAGATGATATGGAAAGGGTACAACATAGGTTCTTAAAGTTGCTTTACCTGAGGACTCATGGTTGCTACCCATCCTCAGGGTTTTCCTGAGAACTTGCTTCGAATGTTTGAAATGCAGTCCCTTAAAACTAGAACAGGCTACTCTTCCCAAGAATTCCTATTTAACTTACTTAATAATCTTATTGAATGCCCTGATCTCCTAAATAAAATTAACTTTCTTGTTCCTCACATGGGCTCCCGTCAGAATTTAACCTAGAACAAGTCTTTTCACCCATTTATACAATGTGCAAAACACAATGCATGTGGCAAGAATTTTGATATATTCAATAGTTCTATCGCTGTGATACGGACTCTCTTCAAAGAACATTATCCTGATCGTGTATCATGACTCTCCTTATCCTGACCTACCTACTGCTAATACCTCCCTATTATTGATTTGATTTGTTTTATTCTTTTTTATTGTAAAATATTTTATAGTTCATGATGTTCTACTTGTGATTTTTGGATACTTTACTGTAGATTATTGTATGTATTTCATAGTTTTAAGCTTAATTAGGTACTCTGATTATCTTTGTAATCCTGCTTTGTAATTGGGCCCGAACCTGTTAAGCAGTGTAACTAAATAAATAAATCAAAACAAAAGAAATTATCATGGAATCATCATCTGGGTGATGATCCGGTAACAGTCAGAGATTTGTTAAACCTTGAAGAAGATTTGCTTCCTGTATTGGTTATGCTTATAATAAGCATAGTGCAAGAATCGTGATGACTTGGCCGTAATACAATTCGATTACATGCAGAATGTACACTTACCAGTAGTTCCAGTTCAGCACTTGTTTTGTTTAACACAGCTAACAGTTAATATTTTTGATATACACTACTGTAACACCGACAAAACATTCGTCTACATTTACCATGAAGATATCGCCAGTAAGGGACCAAGCAACTTGGAAGTTTCTGGAAAAGAAATCTTAAGAGGTTATCACATGATTAAGGCATTGATTATCATATAATTATCGCATTGCTTATATTGTGATATTGGTAGATTTTGTTGCTGTAATGAGTATCATTTAAAGAAAATTATTGAATATGCTGATTAATGAATCGATTCAAAATTCAAATTCAAAAAGTAAACGAAAAGTAGTAAAATCAAAATTGCACAAAATGTTAGTTAGTCCCTTTCTCAAATAAACGATTCATATATGTTTCAGATACCATTATGTCAAGATCAGGATCAAGCTGTGCTGATTTTGGCTATAACAACACTTATTCTATTAAGCAAAGTGGTGAAAGAAAAATTATTTTACATGTGCTTCCCAAACCAAAGGATATGGTGTCCCAAAGTGTAAGAAAGGAATGGATTAGCCGCTGTAGTAGACAGGATAAATTCAACCCTGACACTAGCAGGATTTGTTCAGATCATTTTGTGATTATTTTTTATTCTTGGCTAAAGTTTGCACCACATGGAAGTAACAATATAATTTAGTTTTAATGATATATAGGAAATTTTGTACTTTTGACTTTCCGTGAACAATTTTTTAAATTCAATGATTTTTGTATGGTGTAAAATTTTTGCAGTACTATTTAATAATAATAAATATAATAATGGTGTATTGCCCATTTTCGCATCTTTATGCTTTAAACAGTATATATAAAATATAAAAGTTAATTACTTAAGAGTAAATGTATAATATAGTTAAGATGCTTTAGACAGTATGTATAAAAGACGATATAAGATAACTTATATAATTTATGTTGTATATTGAGGACGTAGAATTAACAATACAGTTAATATTGAAATTGTGGAACATATACTGTGCATATGAACATACAACACTGTTGGAGATGAGACTCAAATTTGTGCAGACTATAATAAGCACCTTGCAGTAATATTTTTTTCACCACTCTTAAATGGATTTATACTAGTAGGTATATTTGATGTTTGTGGGAAGAAGGTTGTATATGGTAATACCGATGTAATAGGTACTTTTTAACAATTTAGTTGAAATGGTAAAGATAGGCCAAATAATGAGATCTTTACGGAGATTATAGGAATTATTTTCGTTAGTAAGCTCACAGTGCTGATCCAGTTTTCTTAAAACATGTTGTAAGAACCGAAATTCAAATAGTTTTAGAGCAGCCGGACTATGATGATGAAGCTGATAGCACTTTCAAAGCTGAAGACATAGAAACAGCTTTGGATGAAATAGAGAAAGAAGATGCTTCTTTTAATCCTATTGTGTATCATTTGCAAAATTTTATATAAGTAACAAGATGTGAGGGTTATTATATTGTTACTTTAAAAATACTGTTTACTTGAAGTTCTTAGTTGTAGCTTATATATTCATTATTCTACTCTCACCTCTCCAGAAGTGAATTGCGTAGCACATTTTAGAGTGAAAGTAACCAAAGCATGCTTACTATTTGAAGAACTGTGGGTGATGTAACTTGTTGCAATAGATGCATAGAGTACTGAAGTTCTTTATCAATAGTGAGAAGGGATTTTGATCTCTGCTAGGTTACTCAGAGTGGTTTTAGTATTAAGGTGTATATTTGATGTATGTGTGTGATGTTCTGTTTCTTGAATAAAATATAATTTGTTGTATCAAGGTTGAGTTAATTTATTTGCATTATAGCAGTGTGCCAAGTCGCTTATTACTTTCTCTGTTTCAGTTTTTAAATTTTCATAGTTCCAATCACCAATAACATGTTGTGCCATCTGCGTAGATTATGATCTTTTTCAGATACATCTTATGTAAGGTCATTCACAAACAAGTTGAACAGCACTGGTCCTGAGATAGAACCCGAGTATAAAGGTCGATCTTTATACTCGGATAGAACCTTGTGTTTGTTACTCCGTTTATATTATATAATAGCTAACCCTAATATTATCATACAGTGTAGAGTGTAGACCATTAAACTAATAGTGTCAAAAATAGAATGTTTTAAGATTTGTACCAGCTTTTTCTAAATCGTCCAGGTATCCACAGAACAGGAAAGAAGCATGTATCTCATATGGATAAACTTACAGCTTTCTCACTTGTGTTTCACATCTGCGGTCTTAAAATATATGTTTTAGAAAGTAACATATTTTTATTTTTTGCGCACCGTGTATACTTAATTTGAGTTTTTGTATGGTTAAAATTATTTTTATTTATGCACTAGCTTCCATATAGAATAACATTTTCTGAGAAGCAATTATTAGGCTTTTCCAAATATGCATACGTTTTTGGCCCACACTGTATAAAAGAGTAGTCAGATTTTATTTTATTGTTGTCTATTTTTCTCTAATAAGCTCCTATTATTCATACTCTTAAGGATATTTTTCATACAAGAATTAATAATCCCCCGTCTTCTGTTTACTTTTGGCTTATCCACGTTTGTTAGAATTCAAAAACAAAAAGCTTGTAAAAATATTTTCCATTCTTCATTAATAAAAAAAACCTTGGTAATTTCATAAGAAATAGTTTAGTTTTACTATCCATTTAAAATTTTGGGTTTAAACCCTTTTTTATAAACTCTAAACAAGAAAAATAGCCTTGCTCGTACGACTTTGCCATATGTACGTTAAGCCTTTCGCGCCAAATTTCGCGCGTGGCTACGTCACAAAAAAGCAGCTGTCAGTGAAAAAATTCGGCAGATCGAACCATCCTGTCTTGTTTAAAGTTCTTGGTGCCAGCAACAAACTGTAACAAACGCATGACTGTCATTTATTTATCCTCGGTTTCCATGACCATTCATAGCACACTCGACGGAAAAAGTGAGAATTTTCTATTCCTTGTTCGCGCTAGAGCGCAAAATAAGGATCCACGGCATTCGTCGATTTTGCGATATCATTTAAATTTAGCAATTAGTTATTTTGCGCGCGGCTGTAGAAAAATTGATATTCTATGTTCATATCAAAATATTTATATATTTATTTACACTTATAAACACCATATTCATGGTTATGTATAAATGACTGATCATTCTCGATCACGTTTACCAGATATCTTTTTTTATCAATTTCACTTACAGTTACATCATGTTTAATTTAATTTACTAAAAATGTAAACTAAATTAAATCCAGTCCGTCTCTGTTGAGTTCCAGCTGGCCATTAAAACCTAACATTTTTAATGTATGAAGGGCATGCGCGAAAAATGAGGAAAACATGAAAAAGTCAAATCTGGCTTCATCGACATCAAAGGAGCCGACGTAGAGTTCAATAACTGATTCGGTACGGTATAAGCTGTGGTTTGGGTTAGCACCTGGTTAGTTTCCTTTTCTTGAACCCCCGTAGCGAGCGGAGCGAGCGAAGGGCCTGCGAAAAGTGAATTTAGGCATGCTGCTGAGAGTTATGGAATAGTCTCCAGACGTAAGTGTTTTCTAATGATAAAGACAGGTAAGCATCCAATCGCAACTACGATATATGTATTATTTTCACGGCTTAGTACAAAGCTGTGATATTTTCTTGGATCGGCATTTCAACTTGAATATTTTTAATGTACAGGGTGTCGCGAATTCGAGTCTATGTATGGGTATCTCGAAAACGGTAAGAGATACATACATCTACGTCCGGAGGTATCCGAAAAAATCAAAATTTTAACAAATCGTTTTAGTTTTTTCTGAGCATACCTAAAAACGGATTCAAAATTGGATTGCACTTTTGCATTGTCACTTTTTCCGCTCTATCCAATGGTGGTATCCGGTTTGGAATCCGACGTTTCGTCTTCAAGGGGTCTTCACCAACTTTCTTTTTTTAAATACGAACTTTGATGATATTTGCGTTATTAATATGAACATGTGTTTTTATTATTTTTAAATTTTTGAATTCATGAGAGTGATTTTTCACGGCCATGTTGCAATTGGTAAATATTTATTCAATTTTTATGAGACGAAGTGAAACTAACCGAAAGTTGATTGGACGACTAACCCAAACTAATCAAATCTATTAAAATTGATTATAACGTATCGGAACCGGGGTTTAAATGATTAAAATAAGTTGAGACTATGTGAAACTAACCGAAAGTTGATTGGATTACTAACCCAAACTAACCAAATCTCTTGAAATTAATTATAACTTATCGGAACCGGTTCAAACGACTAAAATAAGTTGAGACTAAGTGAAACTAACGGAAAGATGATTCAACGACTAACCCAAATTAACCAAATCTACTAAAATTGATTATAGCGTATCGGAACAGGTTCAAATGACTAAAATAGGTTGAGGCTAAGAAAAATTAATTGAAACTTGATTCGGCGACTAACCCAAACTAACTAAATCTATTAAAATTGAATGTAACGTATCGGAACCGGTTCAAATGACTAAAATAAATTGAGACTAAGTGAAACTAACCAAAATTAACCAAATCAATTAAAGTTGTTTATAACATATCAGAACCGGTTCAAATACGTATAAAATAAGTTGAGACTCGATAAAGAAGTATTCACTTCTATCACGTGTACTGTGCTACTCGCATTTTTTTTTTGATATTTAGGTATATCTAATTAATATTTTTATGCGTAATTTTAAATAATTTAAGTTACGTTTGAAATTTGTATATTCTATAGAATATTTCAATTTGTTTTAAAGTGGAAGATTGGAGTCTTTATTTGTAATAAAAAAAAAAATAGCAAAATTAATTATAAACAAGTTTGTTTGTTTTTTACCCCAAAGCACAATAAATAATTAAGAAGGTTGCGAGTATCACAGTAGTTACTCGTGATAAAAGTGAATACTTCTTTATCGATTCCATAAATGAGAAAGAGTCCTCTGATCAAATTATTTTAGTCATTTGAGTCGGTTCCGATACGTTATAATCAATTTTAATAGATTTCGATAGTTTGGGTTAGTCGTCCAATCAATCGGCGGTTAGTTTCACTTCGTCTCACAAAATTTTAATAATCCTTTACCAATTCCATAAGAGAGAAAGTGTCATATACTTTATCTCTCTTGCGAGACGAAAATGACAAAACGAGTCATTACATGGCCTTGAAAAATCACTCTCATTCACTTAAAAAAAACTCGCGAGTATCACAGTATACGTGATAGAAGTGAATACTTCTTTATCGATTCCATAAGAGAGAAGGAGTGTGAGAGAATTATATACTTTATCTCTTTTTCGAGATGAAAATTTCAGAAACAGTGTCGTGGCACGGCCTTGAAAAATCACTCTCATACAGCTAAAGAAGTATAGACTTCAAAAACATTTGCATTCGATTCGTCTCTCAAGTCCCGACTAAGGCGGTTAGTTTCACTTAGTCTCAACTTATTTTAGTCATTTTAGTCGGTTCTGATACGTTATAATCAATTTTAATAGATTTGGTTAGTCGTGTAATCAACTTTCGGTTAATTTCACTTAGTCTCATAAAAATGTAATAAATCTTTACCAATTCCATAAGAGAGAAGGAGAGAGAGAGAGGGGGAGAGAGATAGAGAGAGAGAGATAGAGAGAGAGAGAGAGAGAGAGAGAGACAGAGAGAAGAGAGAGAGAGAGAGAGAGAGAGAGAGCATATTGTTACGCAACCTAAATGCGCAATCTTGATTGATACTGTATCTCTTACGGTTTCGAGTGGACATGTCTGTGCAAAGCAATCGGAATGTTACGTCATATCATTAATAAAAATAAATTAATCATATGGAGGAATCAATTAAATTATATTGTAAGTACCTTTAGGTAGAAACGGTTTTGTTATCAATTTCTTTTCGCCTCGCCCTCAGGCCTCAAAGTATAACTACTGAGAAGAAATTAATAATAGAATTATTGTAAAAGGTTCCCAAATATTCATGTACCTAATCGTTGTCTTTTTCACTGCTTCCCTTCCAATGTATGTATTTTAGTATTTATTTCAATTTAATTACCTAATGTTTATTTGTGGTTTTCAATACACCATATTTTTTGTTTGTTTTATTTTTCGATTTGTGAAATTACTACAACACTCTCCTTGAATAAATTGCGTATTTGCATTGTTCCCATGTGCTTATTCATTAATTGTATCCTAATGAATACAACAAGCACTAATAATCAACATATCACCCGAGTTTAACTAATAACCAACAACCTGATAATACAGTACCACAGCTTATTCAATAACCAGCTACTCATCTTGCGGCGGCATGGCATCCTTTGATTTGGGAAAGTCAAGTGAAAATTTTAGAAGAGGGCCTTGACTTAATATTTTTCTAAACGTCTGGGCATCTGAATAATAATTTTGACAGTTCGTTTAATTTAAAATACGATGTTTTATCGTCTAAAATGCGTTTGAAAATAATTTTAAATGCATGGAAAAATTGTATAAAAATCAGATATTTCGGGTCTTTTTAGGGCAATAGCCGTAGCTTGGGACGAAGTTGTTGTGGATTTTGAAGCGAATATTCATTTTAAATTTAGTTCGCTTCGTGTCATTACATTGCCTGGAAATTCACGAGACCGTGAAACTGAACCGCAAGGGCACTGCCAGGTATGCGTAGTGCCCGACACTCCAACTTTCCGATTTCGATAGAGATGAGTAGCTGGTTATTGAATAAGCTGTGACAGTACTCTAATTCGAAAATAAAACATCCTTATTAGCCTTTTAAGATCCTTTACAGGCGTAGCCGACTATATCAAAATCGGTCTCTCTTATTGGTCGATCCGCATGACCCTCCGCTCGCTTCGCTCGCTACGGGGGCTCAAGAAAAGGAAACTAATCAGGTGCTAACCCAATCTAACCCAAGACATACCCAAAATCAAGAAAAAAATCTGTTTAGAAACATTATCTTTAAAAAATAATAAAAAAAAGCAACGGGGTTCGAACCCGTGTTTTCCAGGTGAGGCCCAACGATTTAAACCTCTACACCATGAGAGCTCCTGAGCTCCTGCGAGAAATTGATTGCATCACGAAGACATATTGTAATACTAGATGGATCGACCAATAGGAGAGGCCGATTTTGATATAGTCGGCTACGCCTGTAAAGGATCTTTAAATGCTCCTTATTACGGTGCCGGATTCTCTCCCCGGTGAGAGAGCGACAGCGCGAGTTTCGCCTATCTTTCATCTTTTTCTGTTCGCCAATACTTCCAAGGTGATGCCGGACGGCGATATTTCAGTTCGTAGTGCGCTTGTGAATGCGCGAAGATTTAAAGAACTGCAATTAGCAGGTATATGGCCCTCCGCTCGTTTCGCTCGTTCCGGGGCTCAAGAAAAGGAAACTAACCAAGTGCCAAACTAACCCAAACTAACCCAAGCCATACCCAAGAAAAACCCAAAAATCAAGAAAAAAACTGTTTACTTATAAAAACCATAACCGACGAGATTTGAACCCGGGTCGCCGAAATGATAGCCAACCATGCAGACCCCTAGACCATCTGCCCATCTGCTCACTTAGAAACAACTGGTTGCATCGCGAAGACATGCGTCACCTCACGTAGCTACCCAATCACGCGCCTCTCATTCACAAGTGCACTATGAACTGAAATCTCGCTGCCGGGCGGCCGAGACACTTCCAGCTGATTGTTGTACTATGAATATGAATTTTTCAACTGTCCCTGGCCCTGGATATACTATAAGAACGAGAACAATCTTGCCTGCTAAACGTTTTGTAATATAGAAATAACTGAGACCGACTGAAATACTGAAAGGTATAGCGAATTTATCTAGCGTTGCCAACTTTTTTTTTATATATATATTATATATTATCTATGGTTGCCAACTTTCGACATTTGAAATAGAGGACCCAGTGGCGGATCCAGAATTTTCAGCATCACCCCCCCCCCCCCCCCCCCCCCCATTGCAAGCAAATTTTTAAAAACTTTATTGTGGGGATATATAAAAGCTCTTGTAACATAATTGCATTGTCGTGATAGACGTTATTATATTCGTTTTTTTTTAATTGAATATTTGTCCTGAAGATTAAAATAATTTTGCCATCTTTCTATTTTAAGTTTGGTAGGTAATAAAAGAGGACATTTTCTATATATTAGGGAGAAGAGGACAGAACGATAGAAAAGAGGACTGTCCTCTGGAATAGAGGACGGTTGGCAAGCCTAAATTTATCTGATCAGTCCGCACTCTAATAATAAAATAATATCCCAAAATTGAAACTGTCGCTCCACAAGCTACATAGTTTTTTGGTAAAATAGGTTTATCTACGACTATACTTATTTGTTACCACTATTTTGAGGAATTTGTTTGTTTATAATAATTGTTTCTACTTTACAATATTTATAACTTTTCTCAAAAATAATTGCTTTAAGGGGCTCAATTGTGCCAGAAAAAAAATTGTCACAAAGTAGCTAAATAGAAACTACATTTAAAAAGGAATGCATCACAATGCAACCCAATACGTAATTCCCTTTTTTTTTCAGAGTTAAGCAATGCCAAGAACTTTTAAAAGGAAAATTGGCTCTCACTATTATAAAAACTACGCTGATGAACAATTGCAAAATGCATTAGCTAAAATAAGACACCAGACGATGTCAATACGAGATTCTTCGGACCGATATGGAATTCATCGAAATACTTTGTGGCTTAAGTTATATAACAGAAATGTGAAAAACACGGAAAGCAGAAAGCAGTTTACTGTTGATGGAATCAGTTCGGTGTCATCACTGCCAGCTATTAACCGTGTCCCTTTACAGGTCTTACATTTACGTTGTGTTGCCAATTCATACCTTGACCGCCAGGGTAAAACCGTAAAATGCTTTAAACGAAATCTACCTGGAAATGACTGGGTAAAATTATTTTTACGTCAACCAAGAATCGCCCAGAACATCTCTCATGCGCGAGCTGCCACGGTTGAACAGGTTGTTAACGAGATTTTTAATAATTTAGAGAAGAGAAGACAATCCTCCTTCTGACATATGGAATTTCGATGAACATAATCTGGTTGGCGATGCTGGATGCCAAAAGGTGATAATCAAACGGGGAACCAAGCAGAAAGAATACGCAATTCCTCAAAGAGTTTATATCACTGATAGTGTGCGGGAATGCGGAAGGTCAGTAAGCTCCGCTGTATATCACGTATAAATCGAAAAAGTTATGGAGTACATATATGGATCGAAAATGGGTCAGCAAATGCACTGTACAATCGAACTAGTTCTGGTTGGTTCAACTACAAGATAGTCGAGGTTTGGTTTTTTAATTTATTGCTTCCTTTGCTGAAGAAACTGGAAAGGCCAAAGGCCATCATTGGACTCAACTAAAGCTCTCATCTAAATTTCAAAGTGATTCAAGAATGTGATGCCAATAATATTCGCTTCACTGCCTTGCCGCCAAATAACACTCACCTTGTTCAGCCACTTGATGTGGCGTTCTTCCGATCCATGAGAAGTAGCATAAAATACTTAACGAGTGAAAATGGACTGCACATGGAAGACGTTTTACCTCCGTTCCAAAGGATGAATTTTCAAGCCTTTTGAAAAACCTGTTGAGCAGTTTAGAATAAAAAACAGCCGAGAATTTCAGATCTGGATTTAGTAAAACTGGAATTTTTCCTCTAAACAGAGAGGAAGTATTAAATCGTTTATGCAGTCGTTAACTACAGATGCCGAAATACCGCAGACTGTGGGTAACAGTTTCATCGAATACATATATAAAAAACGAACAGAGGCAAAAGGCAACGCGAGTTAGAACAATACGAAGAAAAAAAAAAAGATTGAATGTGCCACCTAACAAAAGCATAAACAAACGGATTTTAACGTCGAAAACAATGAGTCTGGAGACCCCGATGCCATAGGCAAAGAACCTTCGTGCTCCCGAGTATCACTTGACAAAAGGCACTAAATCTAATAAAACTAGAGCGGATTCATCAGACGCAACAAGTTGTGAAGAAGATGACAGTGAACAGTGAGAGGGACGACAGTATATGGAACGAAACCATTTCATCTGACGATAAGATTGACACTGCTACGAAGCGACATCTGAGAAGCTTGATAAGTCTTTGACAAACTGAGTAGTGGGAAAGTATTTCCCAGGACAAATTGCCGAACTTCATTTTTCCAGGACCAAAGTTAATGTTATGGTACCAAATGGCAAGCAATGGAAATGGCCAGAGCCTATAGATGAAATATTGTAAAAAAGGATGGCATTATTATAATTATTAATCCTCCCATTAAGCAAGGAAAACGGGACTTCTATGATATTCCTCAAACTAATATTTTTTCAGATTGATGCCAGTTTATATGTACCCATATTTTTTGTCTCACATAGGGCTGAATTGTAGTTTTAAGGGTTTGTTTTATGCTTTTTTTCTATAAATTCACATATACAGTTTATAAACCATGCAAATAAAAGTTTGTTTCCTTCAGAATGTCATTGTTTACAAAAATTTCAGCACTTGTTTTTGACTTTCTAACAAGATCTGCGGTTTTGCTTTGTGCCAGCGCAGCGGTACAATATCGTGTGTTATAAAGGGAAATACAGGTCTGTCATAAAGTAACCCCTGCCCCTGGGGCTAAAATGTGACATACTTTTTTATTCAGAACTCGCCAAATATCGGTTATTTTGTAAAGAAATTTGTACTGAAGATAGGCGAATAGTTAGAGTATATGCCACAAAATAGGCACACTTTACGGTAACATAATCTTGTATTAATTATATATTCCGTACAGTTATATCATTACTGTGAAGCATTTCATATTATGAGGTTATAGTAGTAGTAGTACAACTCTCTGTTGGCCTTTTTCTTTCGAAAATTCAGCCAGAAAAGACCCCTATCCAGGCTTAGCAAGAGGTAGAGCGACCCTTCTACATTGGTTACACCTTTGTGGATAGAGATACTATTTTTGGGGCTACCAGTATGTCGAGTATGTACTCCTGGGGCCCCGACTTGTACATGCACGGCTTGTTTTAAGGTTCGAACACCACCGGCTGGACATTCACACACATTTAAATCTTGTACATGCACGGGGCTCTGACCCCCGGCTGGACGTCCGAATCTTATTCGGGGAATCTACACAGTCCCTGAAAGCCCCATGTGCCCCCAAACTACCATATATGTATATGAAGCTGGAACAAAATGGCCGATACCCGACACGTGCACACTCGACCGAAGACGAATCGGAATCCTATTATGAGGTTATAACTGTATTCCCAAAAAAATATTCACGTATCTGAAAAAAAAATAAGGACTAGAACCGGCGATTCTAGCTACTTTCTTTGCTTGTAGTTTCTTTTTATGACTAAATGTATTCAGACGGAGTAAATAAACGAAAAATATTAAAAAAAAGAAGAAAGGATTGATTTGAAATCTAAGCCCATCAAAAAACAAAACAGCTAAACTTTATTTCAAATAATCAGAAAGGGCTTCTGATGTAATTATAAAAATGAGGTAAAAAAGAACAAAAAAAAAAGTCGTGTACGGTGCACGTAGAGCGACGATTATGCTGGAGTTGTTATTAGAAAAATATGTAGTTTTAATAAAATATTGTGTTGTTAGCCTATTAATTGCTGTGAAAGGTCGGAGAAGGGGACCAGGCTGGAGCCGAAAAATGCAATTAGGAAAAAGCAATGGATAAATAACATAAACCGAAAAGATCGTCTTCCAGATCGTGCTGATGTTTGTGAGGTAATCTATTACATAAAAACTTTTCACAAGACATCAATTCGAAATAATTGTGCTGATCAAAAAAGACAATTGCGTTTGAATGCTATTCCTATTATATTTTCACATAAAAGGTTTCCTAAGAAACGAAAACCTCCAATCGCTAGATGCAAGTCAGAAGGGCAAAATGTGTGTTATAATTAAGTATTATACTTTTTGAATGGCAGTGGCACACACTAAAGGGAGATCCTATGGCCCTCGACGAGCGGTATGTGTGCGACGATGTTTGTTAGCACGATGCTTAAATAGTTGTAGGATATAATTAGGGGGAAACAGATATCCTGGGAGTGAATTCCACTGTAATGTAATGCGCCAGACGAAGAAGTCCTTGTAAAGCGATATTCTAGGCGTTTCCAGTTTTTCGATGGACGGGTGCGCTCTTGCCGTCTGCCGTGACTGTCTGACAGGTATTGCTGAAGGGGATGATGCTGGTCAAATTCTGGGAACATTTGCAGTGGTCCAGGCTATCCAGATCCCAGGTCTCCGACGAGACGCTTCTGAATGGAATCCAGCAGCTTTAGAGTGTGCTTAGGTGCGGCACCCCAGATATGTCAGCACGATCTTATTTGCGCTTTGTAGAGCAAGGGCAGCTGCTGCGGTGTATACAGTTTTTTGTTGCGGAATAGCGCACCAGGCTTCTGCGAGGCTGACTTTGCGTTGTTAGCAACATGGTCATGCCAGAACAAATTGCTGTTGACCAAGACCTCCGAGGATACTGACGAGGATAAAGGAATGGTCGATCCTGTCATAATGATGTCAGGGCCCCTCGTCAGTGTATCAGTATCAGAAGGGGTGGCCCCTAGCGGGCCTTGCACTTAGGCCACCTATTGGGCCCGTTGTGCCCCCAGCCCGCATTAGAGAACCTCCAGGATGCCGGTCCTCCTTAAGAAATCCCGCATCTCCTTCAGTCTAACACGACGCACTGAATCTGGCTCGACCGACGTTACGCCAAAGATTCTGTATCTTGCCCAAGCGAAAGCGGGGCATTCCATAAGTAGATGGTATGGAGTCTCGTCATCCTCCATGCACCATCTACACTCCCCCTCCTCTGCAATTCTCAGCAGGGTCAGGTGCCGTCTAAGCCTACAGTGCCCTGTGTAGAATCCTACCAGGGCCATGCACTCGTTCCTAGGTAGGCACAACAGCCCCCTGGCGAGACTCTTCGCGGGCCCATGTATCATGAGCCTGGTCTGTCTCATCCCCGGAGCCGTCGGCCATACCTCCTCCGCCCGACCCTCCATCCAGGCCTCCAAGGCTCTTTCGCGAACACACTGAGCGATCCCCACACAGGGATCAGACCCCAAGTGTCTGCGTGCGGAGCCTTCTCTGGCTAAGGCATCAGCGGCCTCGTTTCCCAGTACACCCGAGTGTCCAGGTACCCAGACCAGCGTGACCTTTTTAACCTTTGTAAGTTCAATCAGCCAGCTTCTACACTCTCTTACCAACAGAGAGGGCGTACGGACCGACTTCAGCGCCATGAGTGCGGCCTTGCTGTCGGAGCAGAAGAAAATCCTCCCGCCAACGACATCGAGCCTTAACGACTCCCAGACCCCCATCATGATCGCAAAAATTTCCGCTTGGAAAACCGTAGTGTGCTCGCCCAGTGAGGCAGATAGCTCCCGCCCCAGGGCCTCACAGTACGCACCAGCTCCGGACAGTGTTCCCATTCTGGAGCCGTCTGTGAACCAGACTAGCCCATCCCAGGTTCCCGTCCTTCCCTCCGTCGAATCCTCCTTTGTAGGGAAGAGGAAGTTCAGCCCCTCGGGAAAGCCTATCTCAGGAACCATCGCGTCACCTGGCATCCCCAGAATGGCTAGGTCCCCAGACAAGCCCCGCCATATACCACAATGGCCCTGGCACGAGCCGTTGTCACTCCACATCCCCGCATCAGCCAATCTCATAGCCGCTCTAGCCGCCTCGTGCCTCACCCGGTCCGCCAACGGGGGCAACCCCACCAGCACCTCCAGGGCCCTCGTGGGCGCCGTCCTCATAGCCCCGGTGATGCAGAGGCATGCAAGTCGCTGTAATTTGTCCAGCACTAGTCTGGACGCCATTTTCATGGATCCTGGCCACCAAATAACCGATCCGTGCATGAGCATCGGAGCGATCATCGTCCTATAGATCCATAACATGGTTTTCGGCCCAAGTCCCCAGGTCCCTCCCAGCGCCCTGCGGCAAACCCACAGGGCACTGAGCGCCGCCGCGGTCTTGAGCCGAATGTGTTCCTGAAAGGTCAGTTTGGAGTCCAACCAGACACCCAGGTACTTAACGCATTTCTTAGCCACAAGGGGGGTCCCTTCCAACGTGATGTTGGGAGAGACCTCCAGCTTCCTTTTCCTGGTGAAGATGACCATCTCTACCTTGTTGGGATTCGCTCTGAGTTCGTTATCCCTACACCACTGTGAGAACCTTGTCAGTGCTTCCTCCAGAAGCTTCTGCAATATTCCCACCTCAGTACCTTGTGCCATAATCACAACATCGTCTGCATAGGCCTGTACAGGGTGTCCCAACGATAGAGTAAAGTAAGTTTTTGCTTAACTGATACTATTTGTGTCAAAATCGTATCCGCTATAGGGTAAGGTTGCAAAATGCGCATATTTTGAAAATATTGGAAATCATACAGGGTGCGTCACAAAAGTAGGGCATCAAAAAGTAAGATTTTTTTAAATGGAACACCCTGTATTTGATTTTATTTTTGAGTTCTATGTATTAATACAAACGTTTTTTGTCAAAACATGAGCTGAAATTTGATAGTTTTTGAAATATTCGGATTTAACGATGAAAATTAGCATTTTCATGGTGTTGATAAATGGGCAGTTTCTCCGTCACTTCAGAATTGCGAACTCCCATATTTGGCAGGAGGAAGGAGTAGTACTATAGTAATATTTAGCCTGCGGAATATTCGTAATTTGTTCCACAGGGTGTTTATTATAAGCATCCAAATTCGCAAATCTTTAAATAAAGGAATCTCATTTTTTTTAAATGGCACACCCCATATATTTTTATTTTATTTTATTCAGGATTAAATAACCTCTCATTTTTGCTAAATATGTCCTATACCTATCTTTAATAGTTATCGAGAAATTTCGATTTTTTCAAATTGCTACGTTATATTCGGTACCACCAAAGACATTTAACCTGAAGAGACAGGACAAATGGTTCTTTGTTTTCCCCCAACATTGAGGCACATTCTATGGTCGATAGATGTAGCGTTGCCAAATTTTAAGTTTACGAGTTACTGTACATACTTTTTTCATATTAAATTACAACACTAAATACTTATTTTCCCCATTTTTGATTCATCAAAAACCGGTTCTGAAGTTCTTACATGTCAATCTGGCAATGCCACTTCCCTTGGTTCCGCCTTGTTTTACCCCCAAAATATTTATAGTATGCACGTAGTAAAGTAACTGCACCAATAGATTGAGAGCATTGGAGGTCGACGACCGACGGCTCTTCCCCATTCGATAAGTATACTAACTTGGTAACGTTTCAAAACCAGTGAAGGCACTGCTGTAAATATATTTTTCTACGACTGCCCTGAAAATAGACAAAAATGCACTAACAACTACTCTTGAAAACTGGACATTTCACACGCTTATTCGGGTATTTAGATTAAAGGGCTTCGTCTCCGTTTTAGAGCTTCGCCCTCAAAGGTCCCATTACCAGAACTCCAAAAAAGGGGGCCCAATTATAGGGCTTCACCCCCTGGGAGCCCCATTTTGCAAAACTGTAGAAAATGGAACTCTTAAACCAGAGGCCCCCTTTTAAGACTTGGGGCCCCATTTTAGGGCTTCGCCCCCGGGAGCTCCATTGCTAAATATGTAAAAAATGGGACTCCCGAACCATAGGACCCATCCTAGGGTTTCGCCCCCCTGGGGCCCCATTTTAGGGCTTCGCCCTCGGAGCCTCTTTTTCATAATATTTGGAAAATAGGGACCCCACTCCGGTGGCCCCATTTTAAGACTGTGCCCCTAGTTATAGTTTAGCGAGAATCTCTTACTCACGTAGCTTTCTTTCATTAGGAATAAAATTTTCTGATAAATCAATAATAAAAATGTTTCCCATAACATGTAATTTTCTACCACACTCCCAGTGGGGCACCCTGTATGTACCAGTCGTAGAAAAAGTATAGTGTGCTACACGTGCTGAAAAGACTTTTTACACTCATGAGACTTTATGACACTCGTGTCACCAAACTGTCTCATTCGTGTGAAAAGTCTTATTTTCAGCACTTGTTGCACAATATACTATCTCTATTTTGGTATCATAAAGAAGTCTTTTCGATACGCAAAGTTGTGTCGAAAAGAAGCTCTTTTCGACACTATTTTTGATGACTGGATGCTATGATATTAACAAAATTGTGCAATGTCAAAGCTCACTAGCAAAAATGTCGACACCGTTTTGAATGGGATTCCTAATAATACAGACGTCAAAAGTAACAAGTGGCGTGGCCACTCGTGCCTGCGGCACGCGCGAGGCCCTTCGGGCCTCGTTTGTGTGACCTTCGGTCACACATTATTGCCACGCTCCTATCCGTACCGTGGCCTATAATTAGAAAGCCCTTATAATTAGAGTTACCAATCTCTAGTCTAATTTTACCGTGATAAATTTCTAATTGGTTGCCATGGTAACCGACTTGTCAACGTCAATCGTTAATTT
>MU182133.1:365949-399484 GCA_016904865.1 Pissodes strobi
TGTCAACGTCAATCGTTAATTTTTTTTATCTTTACCTAAATACCAAATATCAAATCTCTAACTCGTACGATTGACGAATTAAGAAAATTTTTTACTTTTTTTGGTTAACATAGCAACCAATTTCTTAGTATCAAATTAGGCTTCATAAACAATCCTAGGTACCATACTATATCTTTTATTAGTGATTTACATATTATTAATTGGTTGCTATGGTAACCATGTGGTCAACAAAAAATGCTAACATACTTTCACCTCTATTTATAAATTGACACCGAAAAAAGGAAAAGTTGGTACTTGTTCACACGAACAAAATTACCAAAAAATGGTAACTTGTCCTGTTTTCACACCCTGTATATTAACAGATCGTAACCAAAATCAATAGGCTTCGAAGGTTTGTGGACCTCTACCTCTATGCCAAATGTCAAGTCGCTATCTTCAAAATTGCGACCTGTAAATGCCAAAAAACGGTAACTTTTCCTGTTTTCACACCCTGTATATTAACCGATCGTAACCAAACTCAATAAGCTTCGAGGGTTTGTGGACCTCTAACACTATGCCAAATTTCAGTTCGCTATCTTCAAAATTGCGACCTGTAAATGCCAAAAAACCGTAACTTGTCCTGTTTTCACACCCTGTATATTAACCGATCGTAACCAAAATCAATAAACTTCGAGGCTTTGTGGACCTCTACCCCTATGCCAAATTTCAAGTCGCTATCTTCAAAATTGCGACATGTTAATGCCAAAAAACGGTAACTTTTCCTGTTTTCACACCCTGTATATCAATCGATTGTAACCAAACTCAATAGGCTTCTTGGGTTTGTGGACCTCTAACACTATGCCAAGCTTCAATTCGCTATCTTCAAAATTGCGACCTGTAAATGCCAAAAAACGGTAACTTGTCCTGTTTTCACACCCTGTATATTAAACGATCGTAACCAAAATCAATAGGCTTCGAGGGCTTGTGGACTTCTAACTTTGTGCCAAATTTCAAGTCGCTAGCTTCAAAATTGCGACCTTAAATGCCAAAAAACGGTAACTTGTCCTGTTTTCACACCCTGTATAACAATTAGAACAAAAGAGCAAAAGAACAAAAGTACGTGTCTTACCGAATACTTTCATTTGACATAAAAAAAAGAATATTATCCTTGTTTACACGGACAAAAATAGCAAAAAACGCTGACTTGTCCTGTTTTCACACCCTGTATATTAACCGATCGTAACCAAAATCAATAGGTTCCCAGGGTTTGTGGACCTCTACCTCTATGCCAAATTTCAAGTCGCTATCTTCAAAATTGCGACCTGTAAATGCCAAAAAAGGGTAACTTGTCCAGTTTTCACACCCTGTATAACAATTAGAGCAAAAGAGCAAAGGAACAAAAATACGTGTCTTACCGAATACTTTCATTTGACATGAAAAAAAGGCAAAGTTGGTCCTAGTTTACACGGACAAAATTGCAAAAAACGCCAAAAAACCGTAACTTGTCCTGCTTTCACACCCTGTATATTAACCGATCGTAACCAAAATCAATAGGTTCCGAGGGTTCGTGGACCTCTACCTCTATGCCAAATTTCAAGTCGCTATCTTCAAAATTGCGACCTGTAGTCGATCCCATCACATACACACATACACACATACACACATACAGACAAAAAATCAAAAATTTTTTTTTCGATTACAAATCGATTGGTATAAGTTTCAGAGCGATCCGACGTACCGTTACGAAGTTTTTGTCCCGATTGGTCGCGCCCTATAGAAAGCCCATATTATAAATGGGGGCTTTCTAACAAGATGGCCGTCCAATTTTTGATGGCGACTTGAATAAATATATGTTCTTCATTAAAACACGTGCAAAATAGCACTCTTCGCCCAGTTTTGTTTGGTTTCAAATGGACGTTTTAAAGCCTGAATTTGTGCGACGCGACGCGACGTGTAGCTTTTTTATATTTCGTGAGTGATTTCCTATAAATATTTTTTATAAACTTTATATCAAAGTAACGATGGTCTTGCGGTGTGAGGTATGCAAAATCTTCAGCTATTATCATCCGAACCTGAGTTTCCACAAGTAAGTAAAAGTAAATGAAACACAGTAGTACAGTGGGCACCATTTTGTGATGTGATTAATTAATATTTTATAATACTTACCTATGTATGTGATATTAATGGATAATCTGATATGTTTGCAGTCATTTACCAACCTCTATTAAATAATTTTTGAAGTGAATACTTCTTTGGTTTCATCGCAGTGGTTTTGCAAGGACACGGAAAAATTTCGTGTCACTGCAAAATAAGTAACTAACCTTCAGAACCCATATCTAACCCAAACTAACTCAATCTAACCCACACACTATAAATAAAACATAAATATATTTTAAATAATGCACTCGAATAAATACAATCATTTCAAATTAAACGTATTTACTTTATTGAAATTATTATTCTGATGGACTCACATTTTCAAAGTCTACGTCTATGAACTGTCCTTGCCTTCGATCAGGCGGGGGCGGGCAATACTACATTTAGTAGTGGGGACGAAGTTTGACAAAAGTTTGTACACGATACATAAAAATATAAGGACAATCGTTTTGTTGATATTTTTGCAAGATTTCGGATTTTTATGAATGAGTTGTCGGGTCTCTTTAGGTTAAATGTTTTTGGATACCACAACATTGTATGGATCGCGGTAGCCATGAAAACCAATGTCTATGATAAACAAAAAATTAATGTGTCAAAATAAAACGCATAATAATAATTATTGTCGTGAATTAAAACTTTACCTTGCATTTTTCGTCTTCATTTCGATATTTTTTTATTAGACATGGATTATCCTTTAAATGAGTTGATTGATATGATCTACGTGTTAGGCGAGGCTGAAAAAAATCCTCTGTTGGCCGAAAGAATCTACAGAATGAAGTATCCTGAACGTCGGATACCTACTACTAACGGTTTTCGAAATGTGATGGAGAGATTTGATTCCAGCGGTAGTGTTAAATACCCTAAGCGTGAAGTTGTTAACAAAAACACAACCAATGAAGAAAAAGAATTTGAAATATTATTAAATATTCAAGAAAATCCGGAAGTAAGTAGTAGGACGTTAGCGACTTTATGCAATACCTCCAAATCAACTGTGAATCGAACAACAAACAAGTATAAATACCATCCATATCATATTGAGCTTCATCAAGAAGATTTTGAAAGACGAATTCAATTTTGTAATATTATTAATCAACAATTGCAGTCAAATAACAAGTTTGTTTTCCGATGAGGCGACGTTCAGAAGCAATGGGGCTGTAAAATACTGTTTGCCAAATGAAAGAACCTGGACGGAAAGAATGCGGGCAAAAAATGTCCTCGCATATTTAGATGCTGCCACATTTTTTTCCCAATAATCCTAATTTATTTTCTGTCTAGTTTCCTATAGTGAATTTACATATTTAAATTTCCTACTTGAATACTTAATTTTGTTATTTTCCTTAATACTACCGTCTTCTATTATTTACTATTTTATTTACACAGGGAAATACGGAATAAGCATACTATAATATTTATAATGTTTATATTTTATTCGCCTTCAAGCTATTTAAAATACACGACAATAGGCAACAGTGCGACGTTTACTTGATTTTTAGCGGGGAGACAGTTTCGTGATTGGTCGCAGGATATATTAAATACACTTTGACCCTAGACCAACACCTAATTTTTTTTACATATTTTAAAATTTCGGCAGCGACTTGCTTTAGCCATTGGCGTGGAAATTGCCGATGCCGAACTGTCTGGTTATTTATATTATTTGGTTTGTAGGGTCAGGTGATATATAGGTTTTGTCGATTTTGCAAATTCTCTTTTTTTACTAGAAAGGTGGTGTCCTATAGAGTAGTTAAAGCCAAAAAAGTCGGAAGATCCGCTACATTTGAACCGAAAAGAATGCCCTCAAAGTTCGAGTTTGACACAAATTTTCAGCACCACTTCACAAAAGCACTAGAAATATAAACAAAACACATCTGAAAATCAATTGTCGGGTGAAAATATTAACTAGGATACATTTGCGTCGAACGAGAGACCTCCGTTTTGTTCCGGTCCTAATTTAAAGCGACTCATAGCCAAAGCCCCATTAAACAAAATTAAATTTTACTTGTAAATATCCATCCTCCTTTTTACTGTCAACTGTCACAATAGCCAAAACAAAAATTTTTAAGAAGGCACACTGTTGCCAGACGTTTACTGTAGTTTCGTTAGCAAAATTCATTAGAAAAATGGTGCGCTATAAGCGCAGCTTATTCACTACCAGCTAATCATCTTGTGGCGGCATCCTTTGATTTGGGAAAGTCAATAACCAAATTTTGCAAATTTTAGAAGAGGGTCATGACTTAATATTGTTTTAAACGCCTGGGCATCTGAATAAAGTACTCACTTTACGCACTCTCTAAGATTCGTAAAATAGACTTTTTTAATGTGCAGTGCGTAAAATAAGTTATTTTACGCACTAGTGCGTAAAGTAAATCTGACATATTAAAATTATATATTTTACTCACTAGTGTGTAAAATAATTTATTTTACGCACTAGTGCGTAAAGTAACTTAATAATATTTTTGTTTTTTCATATATTTTTCGGTAGTAGAAAAAATTTTGTATGCTACTCATGTGTAAACTACCCTTTTTTTATTCAATTTCAATCAAATTTTTTTTATCAATATTCCCATTTATAAAAAAAGGTTCACTTTACACACTTGTTGCATAAATAACTATTTTATCGTCTAAAATCCGTTTAAAAACGATTTTAAAACGCACAATTGTATAAAAATCCGAAATTTCCGAACCTCTCAGGGCGATAGCCGAAGCTTCGGACGAATTTGTCATGTATTTTGAAGCGAAAATTCATTTTAAATTCAACTGTGGAACTGAACCGCTCAGGGCGCAGCGCCCGACACTCCAACTTTCCGATTTCGATAGAGTTGACTAGCTGGTAGTGAATAAGCTGTGCTATAAGTGTCTCTACTCTTTTTTTCATTTAGGTGAATGATTTTTTTATTGCAGTATCACATCCTATATTGCTCGAGGAGCGGTGTGTGTGCGAAGATGTTGATTGACACGGTTCTTGAATAGTTAGTTTGGGGAACAGATGTCGTGGGAGCATATTCGCATGTAACAGGCAAGATGTCCATTAGGCAATGCCGATCGTTTCTTCATATGTGACGTGCATGATAGCATTTAGTCAGATGTCGTGACTGTTACATAGAATCAACAAATAAGTCTTCAATTATTTTAACGCTTCATGCATGGCCCTCCGCTCGCTTCGCTTGCTACGGGGGCTCAACAAACGGAAACTAACCAAGGGCTAACCAAAACTAACCCAAAATAAAAAAAAAATAAAATAAAAATTTTGGGTTAGTTTTGGTTAGCACCTGGTTAGTTTCTGTTTGTTGAGCCCCCGTATAGGGAGCGAAGCGAGCGGAGGGCCAGGCATGAAGTGTTTAAATAATTGAAGTTAGTGCATGAAGTGTTTAAATATTTGTTGATTCTATGTAACAGTCACGACATCCGGCTAAATGCTATCGTGCACGTCACATATGAAGAAACGCTCGGCATAGTCGAGTGGACATCTTGCTTGTTACATCCGAATATGCGTCCTGGGCATGAGTTCCACAGTGATGCAGTGCGCCAGACAAAGGAGTTCTTGTAAAGCGATGTTCTAGGTGTTTTCAGTTGTACGACGAACCGGTGCGCTCTTGCCGTCTATCGTGACTGTCTGAGAGGGGTTGTCAGGGGCGGGATAAGGCGGGCCAAATCCTGGCAACATCTGCCGTAAAAGTATCTGTAAAACAGAGATTTCTCGGTTACATGTTTGCGGTGTTTCAGACTATCCAGATTCCGGGTCAACTCCGAGTCACCGACGAGACGCACAACTCTCTTCTGAACGGAATCCAGTAGCTTTAGGGTGTGCTCTGGCGCGGGATCCCAGATGTGTGAGCAATATTCTAAGCACGGTCTTATTTGCGCTTTGTAAAGCAAGAGCAACTGCTGTGGTGTATATGTTTTTTGTTGCGAAATAGCGTACCAAGCTTCTGGGAGGCTGATTTTGCGACGTTAGCAACGTGGTCATGTCAGGACATATTGCTGTTGACCGAGACCCCCAGTAGTCCGATTGAATGAAGATGAAGAGATGGTCGATCCTGCCATAATGATATCATTACCCGCCGTATAGTAAACGTGGCTACTTGAATGATTGTTCAATGTGCATTTGCATTCATTCATCGGAATAAAAGAGACACTCATTCGATTACAATATTCCTTTGTATGTATATATTCGTCAAATATTTCACTTCATACATGGCCCTCCGCTCGCTCCGGGGGGCATTTTTCTATACGCCAAGCATGATCGCGAATCGGCTCACGCCGAACTTCGGGTACTAAATGCCATTTGTGATCGCAAATCACCCGCGCTAAACAGCACATGTTGACGCAAATTCGCGACTCTGCAATATAAGCTAATCAGTGGTAAAGTTCAAAGCCTTGTCAAAGCATACAGTAGAGGTTATGTTTTTGTTTTAATTTTAAAATATATAGTTAAAATAAATAGTTTCGCTTGTTTCCCAGATGGCTATAGTTATCGAGGAATTTCTGAACAATCGTTCAGAATAAATTTAAAAACAAAAGAAAAGGTTGAGGTAAGTACCGGAATTTAATTATGAAAGTTTTTGTTGAAGCGTGGCTTATTTGCTATGTACTATGTAGCAATTTCACTGCTACTTCAGTATGATCAAGATTTAACTAAAAGTCTGGACGAATACATACTAAATCGAATAAAAGATAAGTAAGGTTTTGTGGTTTGAAAAATTTTGAATATTCAAAACTGTAATGCAAAAGCAGTTTGATCAAACACACTATATATCTATAAAGATGCTATTTTGCTAGTTTAGTTAGGTGTTTTGCCACACAATCGGGAACAAACTAAAAATAAACCTTTGCGTCAAAACGGTACTGTCAGGCGGCTGTTTTTATTTTTATTTTCGCCTTATCTTTTACTGAAGAAAATTAAAAAAAATGTAGCACATAATTATTACTTTAATCCAAAGACTTTTGGATTTAGTACTAAATAAAATCAATGTGAAACGATATGCTCCGGATGAAAAAGATGTTGATCTCAATAATATTACAAAAACGGCGCACATGCAATATACTGTTTTAAATTCAGATAAAAAAGAAATATATTTTATTGATATGGAAATTTGCATATATTCTTGTCCCCAAGGCAAAACTGGGAAAATGTGCAAGCATCAGGCTGGAGTCATAAAAAAGTTCAACATTAATAGTGCTTGCAACATTTTTTCAGAACAGCAAAAAGAAATTTTATTTGAAATTGCCACAGGTAGTGAACCACCTTTACATTTACTTCAACCTTTACTTCTTGAAAATTCCTTGAATGAAATGGTTCAGTTGAGTAAAAACGAAACTAATAGTCAGCCAAATCTTATTGTAAATAATGCAGTTGATGATACAAGTTGTAATGATTTTGAAACCATTGATACAACAAAGTTAAGAGATTTATTAAAACTCAATAAAACAAAAAGATCTCAAAATCTACAGTATCGCATATATATTTTTAATTAAAAGTAGGCACATGTTTCGCCTTTTTAAGGGCATCATCAGACCATTAAAATTATCAGTCCAACAGCACTGGCACACTAACAACAAACATTTTGTCACGCTTTTTTTCAAAACACATGCGAAGATTAAACACGAGAGCTCAAGTAAGTAGAACATTCTCTATATAAAGCAATTTTGTTTAACACTCATATTTTATAACTAGGCTGTAGGAGTGTACGTTGTTAGCGACAACGTGTGCTGTTTAGCGCGGGTAATTTGCGATCACAAATGGCATTTAGTACCCGAAGTTCGGCGTGACCCGATTCGCGATCACGCTTGGCGTATAGATAAATGCCTCCGGGGGCGTAACCAAACAAACCTAACCCAAGTTAACCCAAGACATTCCCAAATGAGGAAAAACAAACTAAAAAATATTTGCATTTTCGACTGACAAATTTCAATTTTTTTTTTATTTCCGGCATGCCTTGGGTTAGTTTGGGTTGGTTTTGTTTGGTTGCGCCCCCGAAGCGAGCGGAGGGTCATGCATGAAGGGGAATAATAAATATACTTAAATAGTAAGCAACACTGTTATTCCCCATAAGAAAATGTGCAACTTTTGGAAACACTGTGCCAGGCCCCCGGTGTCGGTTACTAAAATTTCATTATTTTCACGTTACAATTTCAATATTTTCACGTTACACCTGGGAAAGTCGGAGTGGAAGTTTGCTCTTCTAGGGCAATTTAGGCTCAAAACGCGGATATTTTTTCGGCTCAAATTGGCGAATCCTCCGATTTTTTTGGCTTAAGCTACTCTATAGGACACCCCTTTTCTAGCGAAAAAAAAAAGAAAATTTGCAGAATCGACACAACCTATATATCATCAGACCCTTAATTTGGTGATATCTTTGAAGATTTTTAACCTTTCTTATATATTTCTTACATTTGGTGATTATTATACGCGGTTAACTAATTTTTATGTATTTCGGATAACTCTCTTAACTGAACTCTCTAAATTAAAATTTTTATTACAAAACAATTCCGAACGTTCTATAAAGAGCGTTTTGGAATATACTTGCTTCAATATTGCCTAACTTTTAATACAAAAATTGAATGCTAGAGAATTATTTATATGAATTAGCTACGATAAACCGTTTTTTCCAAATTAAGCGACGTCATCAATGACGTAAATACAAAACATTCGGGAAACGAACTCTACTTATTACTACAACATATTTGCGTAATACATACAACAAATAATATCATAAAATGAGATATTATTATATGACATATTTTGTACAATAAGACTGTAATATAAAAAAAAAACTGTAATTAATTTTAACGTCTTAAACTAATCAATATTATCAATAATAATATGGTAAGAATAACCTCGTGCGCCTATGGGAAGGCAAGAGTTTTTACGTGCTAGTCCTCTACCCCCTTCAGTCGTTGTTAAGGTTCACTCGGTTGGCGCACTATAAATCGGCATAATATGCACTATTATGTCACTGAAAATCCTTTTTGGCTACGGGAAGTTCAAAATCAAGGTCACTGGTCAATACATGCGTGGTGTGGTATCCTTCATAACCAAATTATCGGTCCCTATTTTCTTGATGAGCCTTTATCGGGCCGCAGCTATTTATATTTCTTATGTGAAGAATTGCCTCAGTTACTTGAAGATGTTAATTTAGACGAACGCCAAAATATGTGGCTGCAACATGATGGGGCACCTCCACATTTCCATCGCGAGGTCCGGGATTGGGCGTGGAGGCTTTATTTCGTGGCCACCAAGGTCATGTGATTTAACTCCGTTAGACTTTTTCTTATGGGGATACATAAAAGGCCGGGTATATGTCAATAAACCAACCACCAGGGAAGATATGAAGAACATAATTCGAAAAGTTTGTCGAACAGCGACACCTCCTATGTTGTCGGAAGTGAGATACAACATACAAAAAAGGATAAATATGTGTTTTCAACAAGAAGGCCGTCTATTTGAACATTTATTAAGACGTAATATTGCATAAAAACTTAATTAATATTGAACATTTATTATTGAACATATATTTGAACATTTATTAAGACTTAATATTAAATAAAAACTTAATTAATATTGAATAAAAGCTTAAAATTCAGGATTCTAAGCGTTTTATTTTGACACATGATTTTTTTTGTTTATCTTAGCTATTGTTTTTCATGGCTTCCGCGATCCATACAATGTTGTGATACCGAATATAACGTAGCAATTTGAAAAAATCGAAATTTCTCGATAACTATTAAAGATAGGTATAGGACATATTTAGCAAAAATGAGAGGTTATTCAACCCTAAATAAAATAAAATAAAAATACATGGGGTGTGCCATTTAAAAAAAAATTAGATTCCTCTATTTAAAGATTTGCGAATTTGGATGCTTGCACCCTGTGGAACAAATTACGAATATTGCGCAGGCTAAACATTACTATAGTACTAGTCCCTCCTCCTGCCAAATATGGCAGTTTGCAATTCTGAAGTGACGGAGAAACTGCCCATTTATCAACACCATGAAAATGCTAATTTTTATCGTTAAATCCGAATATTTCAAAAACTATCAAATTTCAGCTCATGTTTTATATGACAAAAAACGTTTGTATTAATACATAGAACTCAAAAATAAAATCAAATACAGGGTGTTCCATTTAAAAAAATCTTACTTTTTGCTGCCCTACTTTTGTGACGCACCCTGTATGATTTCCAATATTTTTAAAATATGCTCATTTTGCTACCTTACCCTATAGCGGATACGATTTTGATACAAATAGTATCAGTTAAGCAAAAACTTACTTTACTCTATCGTTGGGACACCCTGTACATAGACCCCATGCTCTGCTCTCAGGATGCGTAGGATCTCGTCCACCACTAGACACCACAGAAAGGGGGACTCACCCCCCCCTGAGGACATCCCCGCGATGACTCAACCACAACCACCTCATCTTCCAGCCTAGCCTCGACCCTCCGCCCGGTGAGCATGGAGCGGATCCAGCTCGTTATGACCGGACCCACCCCTGTTCGCTCCACCGATCGCCAGATCGAACCCACGGCTGTGTTATCGAAGGCTCCTTCAATATTCGCAAACACGTACACCGATAGCCGTCCGCCCCCCAGCCCCTCCTCCAACCTGGATACCAGGTGGTGAAGAGCCGAGTCCACCAACCTGCCTGTTCGATATGCGTGCTGTTCGGAGCTTAGAGGGGCCCTTAGAGCCACCCACTCCCTGAGGTATCGGTCCACCAGCCCCTCTAGTGTCTTCATCAAGAATCTGGTGAGACAAATAGGTCGATACGATTTCGTATCGGTGTAGTTGTTCCTTCCCGCCTTGGGAATGAACACCACTCTGCTGTGCCTCCAGGGCTGCGGCACATACCCGTGTGCGATAGAGGCCCTGAAAACGTTCATTAGCGGCGTGCTGAGGAGTACTCCGTCACGCTGCAACAGCGCCGGGAAGACTCCATCCTCACCTGCCGCCATAAACGGGGCGAAGGTCTCAATCGCCCACCTTAGCCTATTGTAGGTGACCATCTTTCTGGCAGTGCCGTAGTCAGCTCTAATGCTGAACCCGGCCCCGCCCTCACCTCCCCGGTCCATACCTGTTGAGCCTGGGAAGTGTGTGGTCAGAAGCTGGTGCAGAGTATCCGCCGGTATTGGCCTTCTTGGTAAACGTGGCTACTTGGGTTTTTGCTGCATTGAACTGAACCAAATTCCGGTCCAAGTTCGAACTTTCTTCAGATCTTGATTATTTGTTGTAATCTGCTCCTGTCTATGGCAGTGGCGGCTCGTGAGGTTTTAAATAGGTAGTGCGCAATTTATGTAGGTTTTTTCATACGCACAGAGGGATGCCCGCTGCAGGCGTTGCCGGAGGCTTACCCGCCGAAGGCGGAAAGTTTGGGGGGTGCCACGCCCATTTTTTTACCAAAAACTCGTTAATATCGTTTAAAAAACATGAATTCGGCGCCCTCTTGAATGGTAATTGTTGCGCACTAAAATAAATTAATAAGTAGGTACTAATCGATTCCAGAAGAGTAAACCATTAAAAAAGTTTATTGTAACTACAAATCAATAAAGTTCAAAAAAAAATCAGGAGAAGTTCGAAAACGTTAAAAAATATATCGGTTTGATGGCAAAAAAGTGTTATTGTACATCTTCTTGTCGATGGTTAGCCCTTCGACTTTGCCGTTTCCTAGCTTTAAAGTGAAATTCCATTCGCCACAAGATTTCGGGGGTTAAAATGTCTGGTGAAAGACCGACCATCCTTCTTCTTGGCACATGTTTGGTCTAATTTTAAAACCGGCATCGGTCGCCCTAACCTTTTTATTTCAATCTTTTTATTCAGATCCAATAAAGAAAAGTAATTTTTATATTCATACAAAAGTACAGATTAATGAATCATGTACAGGATGACGATTATATAGGTAGAAAAATTATTTAATTGTTTACTGGATGCTTTTTTATTGAATTAATTAGGGTCCTTCAACCTAGCCAGAATTATTTCTAATAGAAAATGCATATATAAAGGTAAATCCTAAATGGCTTCATTTTCAAGAAACAGTGCTTCAAAGTATTATTATTTTTTTAAATATCAATAAAGCCTAAGATGTATTCTTCTGAAACTCAATACAAATTAGTATGGCATAATGCAGTCTGTTTTTGACCAAAATATTCATTATTTCAAGCTAAATTTGTATGAATATGAAAATTTGTAATCCACCTCTTATTTTAGATGAAGTTGCACGGATAAAAAAAAATTAAATTGGATCCCCATTAAAAAAATACGTATTTCTCTAGCTTTTATTTTTAATAATATTGTCAACTGAATTTATGCCCCCACAGCAATTGTCAGCACCCGAACTACTAGCCATGACAGTAGAATAATAGTATATAAATAAAAATATAAAACACTAAACAATATTACGTACACTAAACTCACGAGTTTATATGCAGCTAATTAACAAGCGTCAACGAACCGAACAAAACAAAAATAAATTCACGGCTCGACTGCAGTATTACAGAATAATACTTATAATAGTAGTATGTAATATTCGCTCTAAAAACCGATTTACCTCCCACTTTTTCCACACAAGCTGGATTTTTCAGGACCTATAATAATCTAATGTGTTGCATCATCCGTAGCTTGAAGGCGAAGAGGCTGGACATATTTAATTAGGGCGTAAACCCATGACGTCTCTCATTGTTTATTGTGATACCTTTGTTAGTTTATAAGCAAAAAATATGGGATTCGCTTTGTTACCTTGTCAAGACATATGCGAAACTTGTATAAAGAATACTTTTTTTTCATTTAGGCCTTCCCTTTTTGTTAATTGAGTGTTATATTTAAAAATAACTATTTTTTAATTAAATTTTTGCACGGTTGAAACCGAGTTATTTACATTTAAATTTTTTTTCGGCCATATGGGCTAATACAAATGATTTTTTTTGAATAATTATCAAAAAATACTTCCTACAAAGACCTTATTGTGCATTGGACCAAAAATAAGTATTTTTTACTCTATACGATGGTACCAATGTCTCGATTTTTGATGATAGTGTCCTTTTGTGGAGTCTAATTTTGTATTACTTCCGAAATAAGGGTTATCTTATCATGTACTTTCATCCCTGAAGAAATCAGCTTGTGACACCATACTATATACGCAAGAATTGCAAATTACCACTAAATTAAGCTACAAAGTGCGGATCTAAATAGCGCACGGATGAGCCTTGACTTCTCGTGATTTTACGAACATTCCCGACCGTTTTGCATGACGAAAATGCATTTAACAAGAGCGCCGAACACTAGGGCACGGCAGATTTAGACTAGTTGTGGTTACTGACGGAGGCCGCCGTTGGACGCTCTGCGTTTTGATCGTCGCCGTCGTGCCTCGATTTCGCTCTTATAAATAATGTATTCTGCGGCCAGTGGAGATTCAAAAATATGTAAATTCGCAAATTATAGTTAGTTTATGTTAAATTGTATGTAGGGAAGATTTTATTTTTCCGTTTACTTTCGCAGGCAGTGCGCGCGCACGGGCGCACTTATTGAGAAGCCGCCCCTGGTAGGAACTGATTTTAATAGGGTACTTAAGTTTGGAATTTAAAACCTAATTTGTATGGGGTAATTAAAAATTAAAATTTGAACCACGCACTGGGCGGGTTTGGAATTTATAAAACGCTAATTGCCATATTAAAATTTCCGCCAAAATTTTAAGTGCTCTTAGTAATAACATTTAATAACTGCAGGTGTAGAATCCAGATTTTTCTAGGAGAAAACAAGTCGAAAAAAGCGAAAATTTCTGTGGGAAAAGTAGTCTTAACATAATATTCACGCGTAGCACGTCCCCCTGCCGAAAAATATGGGGAAGTAGTCTGAAAACAATCTTCACGCGTTGTAGCACGTCATTCTGTCCGAATGGGACTAGGTAAATTTATTTTTCAAGTATGTTACTTTGTCCAAATGGTTACAGTATTGACCAAACCGTAAATAGTGTCTCGAAATACTAGAGACTCGTGGAAGTTAAATAAGCAATTAAGTAAATTCATTTCGTCGGCTCGAATAGTAATATAAAGAAGCGTTGTTTGAATCGTCACTCATCGAGGAAGAAGGTAGTCTAAAAGCTATTAAGGCTAGGATAGCAGGTTCCGGATCAACATTAAGTCCTAGACAGTAAGTTTAGTTTTAAATCATAAGGGTGCCTGTATATTTAGACACTTTTATTGTTGTATGTATTCGAGCATTTAGCCTCGGTCGTATCAGAAATTGGGTGAACAAATTTGAGCCAACCACTAATTAAATAAGAAAATGCTTCCTTTAAATTGTGTGCTCCCTTAAATTCGAAATCTCAATTAGTATTTTAAAACGGAAGGTAATGTGGTCTACGCTCATTTAATTATAACTAAGGTTAGAATTGAGTACTGGAAAGAGGAATGAAGTTGCTTTAAACTAGGTGGAGGAATAGGGGTTGTTGGCCATGCTGTTTAGGTAAATTATTTTCAACAAAATAGGGTATCAACATACTGGTACTGCGAACCTAGTTTCAGAAAATGAACAGAAGTTGAAGAAAAGGCCGAAAATAGAAATCGGCGTTCATTACACCCATTTATTTATGAAATCAATGTAATTCCCCTATCGTGCCCATACTGAGAATTTTAAATCACCTCAAATGAACATTTCTATTCTAATTATCATAACCCAAGAATTAAAGTCCCTAATATCATAATGTTATCACATTAACAAACATTATACCGAACCTTTGTTGGCTGTTGGCTACAAATTTAAATTGCAACTTCGCCGGCTCCGCCTACCATGCCTGTGTGCTTTCGAGCACACAGTTCTCCAGAGAAATAGCGTTACTGGAAATTTCAGAGTTCAGCCAAGTCTCAGTTACGCCAATAATATCGTATTCCTTATCAAAATAATAATCCCGAAATTCAGAAAAATTTGCCAGAATTGAACGGACTTTAGTATGTGAGATGTTAAACATCATTTAAAATAATAAAAAGAAATAAAAAAGTTAGTCGAAAACACAAGGGAAAGGAAATAGTTATTGAATAGGAGAATGAACGAAGAGCAGAAGAATTGAATGGGAAAGAGAAGGAAATAAAAAAAAACTACCTATGCGGAAATAAAATAAGAGAAAATAACTAGTCTTGTAAATGTAACAACCTCCTAACATAAAAAAAATACTTAACCGTAAATGTAACAACCTCCTGACATAAAAAAACCATATTAATCGTAAAAAGAGAAATCAAAGAAAATCAAATGAAACCATGGATAGTGTTCCTTAGATAGCACAAAGTCATTAGAATATAAATATATATGCATATTTTCTTATTCTCATTCTCAAGCCACCAGCAGATACAATACCAAAACCGGATTATAACCATTGAGGCGCTCGTCAAATAAATATGAATATAAATAAACGAACATAGTTGAATTTAGATATCCTAGAAACTGAAAACTTTACACCTAACTAGACCGGATACCACCATTGGATTGAGCGAAAAAAATGTGGCCATACAAAAGTGCAATTCAATTTGAAATCCGTTTTTAAATAAGCTCAGGAAAAAATAAACAACAGATGAGCCCATAATAAAGAAATGTCACCAGTTAATCATGTCTTTTTGTATCTCACTTCACATTTGTTCTATTTTCATTAAATTCTGATTGTTGTAGAAAATGTGTACAGAACCAGGCAGCGGTGGTCCACACCGCGTTGTCCATGATCGGACGAACACTATTATAAATTTTGCGGTTAGAATCCGTCAACATTTCTGGTATCAGGAATACAGGAATCCTGACCATTTCAACTTCTTTTTTGGTAGAAAATATCTTCGCGCTTCCATCGATGGAAAAAAGTAAACAACAATCGGTCTATTTTTCGACTGGTCTTTTTCAGATGCAAAGGAAATATAACCTCATCATAAAGTCGGCATTATATCCATTTATAATGACGTGATTTTAGTTTATCTTTGTTTAGTATATTACAAACGGCGGCGGTGACAACAAACTTGTGAAAATACTGGCTTTTTTTCAACTGGAAAAAGACAAGTCCGAATCGGATTCGTGCTTCAAATTGAGAATGTGATACAGCGACCCGCAGATGCAACAAAATTGAGCCCAACAACGATCGCAAATGTAAAGAAAAATGTGATAAAATCAGACCAGGATTACGCTTCCAGTATGTCTTCCCAGCAAAAGAGCGCAAAAACCAAAATTACAAAATATTTGAAAAATATAATTCGGGACACAATTTATTCTATGTACGCCAGAAAAGAATATGTAACATTCGCAACAATAAGACAAAAGTTCGGGGAAAAAAATTCATATTTTGGGTTTTTCATCGACTCCTTAACAAGATGGATCAAGTGGAAAAAATCAAATAATAGAAAGATATTGTTCATAAAAGAATACGTTTTTTAAGGGAGTATATCAAAAATAAAAATTTAGGTCCGTAGGATTTTACTCCTGTTTTCACTGACGAGACGTGGATCTTTAGCAAGGGATCATTTCGTAGTAGCTGGCAAGATGACACCAAACACACGGACTTAAGAAAAAACAGTGAAGGTGAAAATATGTTGTTATCTGCAAGAGATGGAAATACGTTTATTGCAGCGGAAAGCAAGGTGTGGTTGTATGTTGGGAAAGTAGCAGGATCTATCACACCTGACATGGTAAAGAAGTATATAATGAATCAATTAACAAGTTCTAATATGGATGATCCCACAGTCGAACAGCTGAAAACGATAGGAAACACACACTTTTTCAAAATAGGTGTCTCTCCAGACTTATATCTAGATGTCAACAAATGCGAATTTTGGCCATCTGGAGTCATTTTCAGACGCTTTAACTTTAAGAAGCAAGATCAACTTTCGCTTAGCTGAAATCAGTTATGTAAGAAATATTTGTTTATTTAGTATACAGCAACCTCCCCAAATACAAAATCATAAAAGAAATTCTGCGGAAATGCATTATTTTAATTTTTTCGACTCTAGAATAATTGAAATCAGTTAAATGAAAACATGTTTCTGTTTCACATTCTAAATATTTTTCTAAATATAATACCCCAAAAAATTTCTTGCGGAAATAAGTCATTTTAATTTTTTGACAAAATATTGGAAAAAAGAAGCTTTTCCAAATAGATATTCACGAAAATTTTTCTGCGGTTAGTTTGGGTTAGTTTAGGTTATTCTTGGTTAGTTTGGGTTAGCTTTGGTTAGTTTCGTCTCGTTTAAGCCACTACGCACCTGCGTGAAGAAAGCCTTCTAGTTTGGGTTTGCTTTGGTTAGTTTGGGTTAGCTTTAGTTAGTTTGGATTAGCTTTGGTTAGTTTAGGTTAGCTTAGGTTAGTTTGGGTTAGCTTTTGTTAGTTTGGGTTAGTTTCGTCTCGTTTAATCCACTACGCACTTACGTGAAGCGCAAGCCTTTCCACCGTCTATAGATATTCTAATAAGTCCGCTCACTCGAGCGTGCCGCGGAAAATTTCCCTCCTGCCTGCGCCAATCCTTCACCCATCGGCATTGACATTGACGTGTGTCAATATCACGGCTTAGCCGTGACTCAGTTTTCGCAAGTACTTCCGCGATCGGACGGTGTGAATTTATTTTTACGGAATAGTTTTCGCACGATTTATGCTATACGCTATTTAAGAAATATATATGGTTAAGATGGCCAAGGGACGTTTTTCTTATTGTACTGTTGATGACTGTTTTGTAACTACACGTGATCTCTCCCTCTTTCTCTCTTATGGAAGTGGTAAAGACTTATTCAATTTTTATGAGACGAAGTGAATGAAGCTAACCGAAAGTTGATTGGATGACTAACCCAACAAAATCTATTAAAATTGATTATAACGTATCGAAACCGGTTTAAATGACTAAAATAAGTAAGGCTAAATGAAACTAACCGAAAGTTGATTGGATGACTAACCCAAACTAACCAAATATATTAAAATTTGTTATAGCGTATCGGAACCGGATCAAATGACTAAAATAAGTCGAGACAAAGTGAACCTAACCGAAAGTTGATTCGACAACTAACCCAATCTAACCAAATCTATTAAAATTGATTGTAATCTACCGGAACCTGTTGAAATGACTAAAATAAGTTAAGACAAAGTGAAACTATCTGAAAGTTGATTAGACCACTAACCAAAACTAACCAAATGTATTAAAATTGATTATAATGTATCGGAACCGGTTCAAATAACTCAAGTAAGTTGAGACTAAGTGAAACTAACCGGAAGTTGATTCGATGACTAACCCAAACTAACCAAATCTATTAAATTTGATTATAACCTAGCGGAACCGGTTGAATTCACTAACATAAGTCGAGACAAAGTGAAACTAACTTAAAGTTGATTCGGCGACTAACCCATACTACCCAAATCTATTAAAATCGGTTATATCATATCGGAACCTGATCAAAAGACTAAAATAAGTTGACTAAGTGAAACTAACAGAAAGTTGATTAGACGATTAACGAAAACTAAACAAATGTATAAAAATTGATTATAAAAACGTATCGAAACCGGCTCATATAAATAAAATCAGTTGAAACTTGAGAAGTAGGTATTTACTTCAATCACGTGTCCTGTGCTAATCGCTACGCGCGCGTCAGTATCCCATATTAGGCAAACATAATCGAAACTAACTTTAATGAATCAAACAAGCGCATTGAGACGGGGGTGCTACACGCTTGACCAACCCTGCCTAACACTAAACTAAAATTAACCCCAACTAACAAATATAACAAAAAAAAAAGTTAAACATGTCACCGACGGGAATCGAACCCGGGCCGTAGTATCACAAGCACAAAAGCTGATCCCGAAACGCAACTGCGCTTGATTGCAAATAGTTATACCGCAGACGCTAGACGCTTGTATAGAAACGCAAGGAATATAAGGAAACAAAATACCTATAGTCAGCAAGAGAAATAAGCATGCTCCTCAAATCCCCTTTTCGACCATTAATATAGAGCAATGAATAATATCAATTCTTATCAGCTTAATATCACTATCGCTTTGCCTCGCTGTAATAAGTTATACAAAATAATAATTTCAGGAATAATAGATATTATATTGATATATATTTTAAATTCAGTACAACACAACTATTGACTAACATAAAATTGTCAAACTGAGAAATGTACCATTTTAATTTAAAACCATATAGAATTAAAGAATTAATCTGGCAACACAGCATTGTCTACAAACCTATACAAAACAATACATTGAAAGTCGACAGAGAAAAGTAGTAGTAATTACAGCAGATTTGTACATAAGTTTTTAATGATTCTTTATTCAAAAAAGTCACGAGTAGCACAGTATACGTGATAGAAGTGACTACTTCGTTAGCGGGTCTCAACTTATTTTACTTTTTTGAGCCGGTTCCGGTACATTATAATCAATTTTAATGGATTTGGTTAGTTTTGGTTAGTCGTCTAATCAAATTTCAGTTAGTTTCACTTAGTCTCAACTTATTTTAGTCATTTGAGTCGGTTCCGATACGTTATAATCAACTTGAATAGATTTGGTTAGTTGTCTAATCAACTTTAGGTTAATTTCACTTAGTCCCAAGTTATTTTAGTCATTTGAGTCGGTTCCAATACGTTATAATCAATTTTAATAGATTTGGTTAGTTTGGGTTAGTCGCCGAATCAACTTTCAGTTAGTTTCACTTGGTCTCGTCTTATTATAGACATTTGAAATTTCGATACGTTATAATCAATTTTAATACATTTAGTTAGTCGTCTAATCAACATTCGGTTACTTTGTCTCAACTTATTTTAGTCATTTGATCAGGTTTCGATATGCTCTAACCAATTTTATTAGATCTGGTTAGTTTGGGTTAGTCGCCGAATCAACTTTCAGTTAGTTTCACTTTGTCTCAACTTATTCTAGTCATTTGAGTCGGTTCCGATCGTTATAATCAACTTTAATAGATTTGGTTATTTTGGGTTAGTCATCGAATCAACTTCCGGTAAGTTTCACTTAATTCAACTTATTTTAGACATCTGAACCGGTTCCGATACGATATAATCAATTTTAATACATTTGGTTAGATGATTAGTTTTAGTTAGTCGTGTAATGAACTTTCGGTTAGTTTCCCTTAGTCTCAACTTATTTTAGTCATTTTAGTCGGTTCCGATACGTTATAATCAATTTTAATAGATTTGGTTAGTTTGGGTTAGTCGTCGAATCCACTTTCGGTTAGTTTCACTTAATCACACTTATTTTAATCATTTGAACCGGTTCCGATATGTTATAATATCAAAGTTGGTTAGTTTGGGTGAGTCGCCGAATCAGCTTTCGGTTAGTTTCACTTAGTCTCAACTCGTTTTAGTCATTTGAAGCAATTCCGATGTGTCATAATCAATTTTAATAGATTTGGGTTAGTCGTCCAATCAACTTTCGGTTAGTTTCACTTCGTCTCATAAAAATTGATTAATTCTTTACCGATTCCATAAAAAAAAAGAGGAAGAGAGAGACTCATATGCTTTATCTCTCTTTTGCGAGACGAAAATTCCAAAACATGGCGTTACATGCATGGCTTTGAAAAATCACTTTCATGAATCCAAAGAATATCAAAATAGCGTAAAATTTGTGGATTTCTAATATTTATCTTCGCCCAAATTATATATATAAGTTGAGTTATATATGAGTATAAGTGAGTTTGATCGCTGTTTTAACCACTAATTAAGAATAAAAGAACCCTAGATGGAAAACACTTTTTTCTTCAAACGTCAGTAATTCTATCATTACTCGACTGTGTAGGCGGCCGTGAAGTTTCGTTTTTCCTCCGCCGGAGCTTTACTTTTCACTTTTCCGCCGGCGGAGGTAAAAGTGTTGTCATAGCAACATAGATACAATACAAACAGACAACAAAATAAGCGTCAACAACTCAAGATTTATTAAACTACAATTTGTATTTATCACTCGATTTGTGACTGCATTTCTAAAAATCACTAATTTAGGAACAAATTGGTTATTATTTAATCGAATTTACTCAATAACTGCTTATCAATATGGAATTAAAACGCAATCGGAGACGCAATCTTAAAAAAATAATTATTGTTGACAGTGTCCACTGACAGCTTTATGTTACATTACCATAGCAACAACCTGTGCCTATTCACCGACACCGGTCTAAGCCGCCTTGCAAACCCACTTATCTTTAATAATAATTAGAAATTATTACTATTAAAAAGAGATGTTTTTGCATTAATTTGTCGACATTTGAAGAAAAAACAGCATATTTTATTTGGAGGAAAAGTTACTTTTCATGGCTTGCTCTCTATTACCAGCCTCACTCCGTTCCGCTGTTAAACACGAGCGCGCCATGAAAAGTATCACTTTTCCTCCATATAAAATAATATACTATTAATGCTTGGGTTAAGTTATGGGTACAGGTTGGTTGGTGTTTTAATTTTTTTTAAAGACGACATCCACTGTGACAACGCATTTGTCATATTAATAACAAAATGTAATAAAATATCGATACCTATTGACAGCCGAAAATATCAGGTTAAAATTATTCCATTGTCGCTATTTTCCTGTTATATTTTGTAACTTGTGTTCATAGTTAAAGAATACAACATTTATTTAAACAATATCGTAGATAATATTTCGTTTATTATTTACTTATTTATTATAATACTAAGTAACTATTACAAAGTAGTATCATTAATGAGCTATAAATGAGACAGATAATGTCAATAGTTGTTCATAACAAATAAATAATCCAAACATTAATACGTAATCATATTCATATCATTTATTCCTAATAGAACGCTCCCCGTATAAAAATAATCGAGCGGCAGTTCATATTGATCGTACACCGTAGCTGCACCCATTCGTTTACTGTACAGTGGTCGAGTGTGTTCAAGGTCAAAGGCAGTGTTTTCCACGGCATGCTGGAGGGAGCGGACTTATTAGAATATCTATAGACGGTGGCCTTTCTTCACGCAAGCCTAGGCGAAACAATCTCGGTTAACTTGGGTTTGCTTTGTTTAGTTTGGGTTAGCTTTAGTTAGTTTGGGTTAGCTTTGATTAGTTTAGGTTAGCTTTGGTTAGTTTCGTGTCGTTTAAGCCAATACGCATTTGCGTGAAGAAAGGCTTGCGCAAAAAAATTAAAATGACGAATTTCCACAAGGATATTTTTGTGTGATTAAGTTTAGATCATAATAGACATATAATAAGCAAGGAGTTTTTTCGAGCCTTCGAGGGACTTTAAACACCCAATCATTTTTTGTCACCAGAATGTTCAATGCCTCTCTAATAAAGTTTTAATTCTGGACGTGGAACTTGAAAGGGCTCAGTGTGATTTCCTCTTGATTAGTGAACATTGGCTGAATGAGGAACAATAATTGAATCAGATAGTATTTAGACATTTGGCGTCCTATTCTAAAAAGATTTGAACTCACGGTGGCGTAGCTATTTCTAAGAACGACAGCTTTTGTAAACCTGTTTATTCTTGTGAAATTTCCCAATTCTGTGCCGAAAGTATTCTTGAATGTTGCTGTGTAAGAATAGATGATTTGAAACAGTTTTTAATAACCATATACAGACCACCTCTGGGTAACTTTAATTGTTTTTTGGAACTTTTTAACAGTATGTTAAATCATCTTATTCGTCCCAATTATTGCTTCATTATAGGAGGTGACTCTAATGTTAATTTTTTGTCTTACGCTTTAAATCTAAAACTCCTGTTTGACCTTATGGGTACATATAACCTAGTTTATAACGTGAAGGTTCCAACTAGGGTGGTCAGCAACCTGTATAGAAAATTTCCTGACGAATATAATATGTAGTAGTTATTGTGATGTTTTGAATTTTAATGTATCTGACCACTATTGTAAATTTTTGTGCATTGAGTCTGACTCTAAGGTCGAGAAAAGAAAGTACTGTTTCCGGAGACATTTTGGTAGCGATAATATGTTAACTTTTATAATTTTTTTAAAAATGGAGGATTTTAAGGAGGTATTCCAAGTGCCTTCCCCCAATGATGCTTTTAGTGTATTTGCGGAAATTCTTTTTCATTATTTTGATTTGTCTTTCCCTCTAAAAAACATTACTTATTAAACAAACGTATAAAGAAAACTACATTAAATCCTGCGTTAACAAGGCTTAAACAAAGAATAACTATGTTTAATGATTTAGCTAAGTATGATAAACAATATCTCTCACACTCTCACTTGGTAAAGAGTTAAATATAATATACAGAGAAAAATTAAAGAAATTTATTCGCAGTAAAAATTATCTTAAAATTTTGAATTCAGAGAATAAATCTAAAGCCATGTGGCAATGTATTAATAATATACAAAAAACAAATGTAAAACATGACATTGAAATTACGATTGATGGTAATAGAGTTTCTGATGACGAATTACCTAGCTGATGCATTTAATTCACATTTTACATTGTTGGATGATAAAAAACCCACTGATTTTAAGTTTCTTAATGAGAAGGTACCTTCTTTTGATAAAACTTTATTTTTATCGCCTGTTTGTAGTCAGGACGTTTTTAATATAATATGTAGGTTTAAGAATTCGAATGCATATGGTCACGACGGCAACTGCAATAATATTTTAAAACGTTGTAAAGAGTATATTGCGCACTTGCTGGCATACTTGATAAATCTTTCTATTGAGACTGGGTATTTCCCTGATAAGCTTAAGACTGCAATGGTAATTCCTCTATTTAAAAAGGGCAATCATAATATCGCGGAATAAGCCTTGTAAGCAGTATTTCGAAAATTTTTGAGCTAGCCATTAAAGATCAGCTTGTGTCATATTTCTCTAAAAATAATCTACTCTACTCTCTTCCGTTCTGTGCTCACAACATGGTTTTACTGCGGCTAAGAGTACTGAAACTGCACTCTGTGAGTTTCAGCGTATTATTATTGAGTCTCTCGACAAAAAGTTATTAGTACTAGGCTTGTTCGTGGACTTTTCTCGGGCGTTTGATGTTGTCAATCACGAAATTCTGTTGTCTACGCTTTCTAGGTACGGAGTGAGGGGTAGACCTTTAAATCTTATTAAATCATATTTAATGAACAGAAGACAAATGGTTAAAGTGAATGATGCAACGAGTAGCTACAAAATGATTGTCAGGGGTGTCCCACAAGGGTCAATTCTGGAACCCTTCTTTTTTCTGGTTTTTGCAAATGACCTCATTCACTTTATTAACAAAGGTGCCCAAAATACTCACGTTATTTCGTATGCCGACGATACAAATATTTTAATTATTGGAGAGAATCCTGTGCGCCTAAAAAAAGCTGCAGAGGATGTTTATGAGAAAGTTTTGCTCTGGTCGTATAAGAATGAACTCAATCTAAACAAAAAGAAAACGACGACCGTATATTTTTCATTTAGACAGAATATTAACCTGGAGCTATTTAATGGTTCGTATTTGCATCCGACTTTGGCTAATGATACTAACCTATTGGGGGTAGTTTTTGACCATAATTGAGGTGCTGTCGCATACAGAAGAACTCTGCAAAAAGTGCTTGCTATGCACTGAACTTTTTATCCATGCACTGTAGTAGTGATGTGCTTTTAACTTTGTATTATGCCAACATCCACTCGAGAATTAGATATGGGATATTAAAGTGGGGTATGAGTGCAGGTGTTGGTAGAATCTTTATAATGTACGCATTATCGCCGGCCTAAGGTATAGTGAATCATGCAGGGGCGCTTTTAAAAGCTTAAAAATTCTAACAGTAGCAGGTCTATATATTTATCAGGTATGTTGCTTTGTATATCAGAATGGGTCAGCTTTCCGAAGTGTTAGGGCGGAACATAGTTACAACACTACGTCGAAAGAACTTCTATTACCCATAAATCACCTATCCGCAGAATTTAAAAAATATATTTACTTTACGGGCGGCTGTAACTTTTTAATAAATTAAATGAAAATATTGTGGATGCTGTTAATATTAATATTTTAAAACAGGACTAAAGAAATACTTGGTAGAGAAAAATTGTTATAGTGTGGAAGAATTTTGTTAATTGTTAGCTGTATACTTGCGTTTTATGATGTTTTGTCTGACTATTTTGGTGTACTGTTCTTATATTATATGATGACATTGCTGACTATTTTAGTATCTGTTTCTCACATTTTCTTTTTTGACCTTTTCTTCTATTATCGTGACTTTGTGTACTTTTCAATTGAAGAAATAAATGCTTTGATTTGATTTGCTTTGATTTAGAAGAATGTGTGAAATGTGAAACAAAAATATGCATTCATGTAACTGATTTCTGTTATTCTAAAGGTTATAATATTCCATTAAAAAATTAAAATGATATATTTCCGCAACAAGTTTTTCGTGTGTTTATGTTTAGATAAGTGTTTAGAAGGTAAAGCAGAAATGTGTTTTTATATAACTGGTTTCAGTTATTCTAAAGTTTGAAAAATAAAAATAATGCATTTCCGTAGAAAAAAAAATATTTTGTGTTTAGGGAGGCTTTCATATATCGAAAAAAAAATTATATAACTGGTTTCACCTAAGAGAAATTTTACGCAAGAAGCAAAAGCCTGATGATATTCAACCTGCACATTTTCAGCTGATAGCCGGCAATCAAGTATGAGTCTAAAAGTGTATTACCAAAATGTAAACTGCCTAAGAACCAAATTACAGAACTTTTCTCTCTCTGTCAATTGTGAGGATTATGATATCATCCTGATCACTCTCAATAAGCAAAATTCAATTCTAGTTTCATAAAGTTTGAAAGTGTGTTTGTAGAGGTGACAACAGGAAATAATAAGATCTTGTTTGGATGCACTTACCTGTCTCCAAGCTCAAATGAAAGTCTGTACGACGATTATGTAAAGTCCGTGGAAGAAGTTTACCTTAAACATGATTTTGCTATGTCATATCTCTGCGGTGATTTTAACCTTCCAAATATACAGTGGACTAATGATGCTATGGATGCAGACCAGTTGGATATATTTCAAAGAAGGTAGAACTTATTTCTGATCTCTTTGCAGTGTTAAACTTTATACAAATATTTTTAGATCCCAATTGCGTTGGTAATTTTTTGGATCCTATTTTTACTAACTGTACTGATTCAAATATAAGAATTGTGGATGCTCCTTTTTTTATGTGATCGATTTTACCTTGCTTTAATGTTTTATGTAAAGTGTGATACTTATTAATTTTTAGATTATGACTACTGTTTTAGAGATTTTATTAATGCTGACTATAGATTAATTAATGATTTTGTTAATCATAGTTTATCAGATTTTACTAACATCCATAGCTTTAAAGCTATTTATTGCTCCATGATCATATCTATCTTAGAATATACATCAAATATTATATAGTCACCTTTTTATGATACTTACATAATCCAGCTTGAAAGAGCCCGGAATAAATGTAGGTACAAACTAAGCATACCATATGAACAAATCAATTATGATGAAATCCGTAACCTATTAAATTAACCAAAGTTAGAAAATAGAAGAAATTACTTGGATTTAATGTTCTTGTACAAAATTTTAAACAACAAAATAGACTCGCCTCATATATTGCAAAAAAATATGCTTCTCAGTGCCACAAGAGCTATTTCACATAGAATTCCATAGCACCAACTATAGCCAGAATATCCCCATCAAAGACTGTACAGATCTGCCAATTTACTAACCAAAGACATAGATTTTTTCAATGATAGCTTGGATAAATTTAAAGCATTGTTAAAAAGAAATATAATGAGATACAAATATTAACTAGTAACTGTGTTTGGAAGAATCCTGTTAGATTCTAATGTTACTTATTGTTTAATATAATTTTATTTTGATATGCGAGTATTTTGTAAAATCAATTGTGAAATGGTTTATCCATCTACAAATACATTTACTGTGATATTATGTGTATTAGTGACTAGAATTGACATCTGCAACGTTATTGTTAGGTATATTGATTTTAGTAGGTACTCAGGATTTTATATGCTATTATGTGATGAATTTGTAAAATAGTTTATCCGTTAATAAGTCCTACTAATCTTTTGAGATTTTTTTAAAAACTACTGCCTTGTAAATCTTTATAATTCCGTCTGTTTCATATTTTTATCAGTTTATAAAAGTACAATTTTTTTGTTTTAAGTATAGTCTGTCTAGAAAGTATCCGGAAAAAGAAAATACAAATAAAGTTTTTCGGTTTAAATCTTTATTATTTGAATTATAAAATTACAACAAATAATTCATCTTATTTACATATACAACCTCCATTTATCTCTAAACGCTTCACTATATGTCCAGATACACCCGAAACTAGGTGGCCATCATAATGTTCGGTGATGGTGGTTCAGGTGTAAAACTGACCGAATCAAATATGTGTTATTTTGTCGCATTCGTCCCACTTCAATGTTTGCTAGTCCCCATAATGTGTTTTCAATGAGCCTCAGATCGGGTTAAGCTGCAGCTATGAATTTGTTGCCAATTGGTGATTTTGTATTCAAGCTTAAATATAGACAGAAGTATAGCATGGTGCATTACACTGCTGAATATGCCACTCCTCTGGAAACATAAACCATTTCGTTCTAGAAAACCTTGTATAATAGCACAATACTCTGCACTGTTAATGGTACCATCAACTATACAGAGAGGTGTAGTACCACGCTGTGATATTACTCCCTAAACCATATTTCACTGGGAAATTTAGGAATTTGGACTGTAACATGTACTCTTAATAAGATTTTTAGGTGCGTTACACCATGCTGGAAACAACTTTCGTCAGATATGCTGAAATTTTCTTCTTGAAAATGTTCCTTGATATGTATAGCATGCTAAATTTTCGAAATCTTAGGAACGGATTTTGTAGTCCCAAGGCCGCTGCAGAGTTTTAAATATTTCCGCAAATCCTACGCGGTCTTCCCGAAACTGGTCTATGCCTCATATCTGTACAGTTTTTTATAATCTGTATTGTCTCATATACTGAGCTTTTTTCGAATCCACGAAATTACACTAATTTTATAACGTTCGAACACCTTTTCTATACAAAAAAATCTAGCTCTCTTCTTGTTTTACTTTCGACATTATTTCACAAATCTTATAAGCCTGCTTACAATCAACAATGTTTGACAGATAGTGTTGCCATGCTATTTTGACCGTAGCTTACTATCCGGAGAACGTACTTGATGCATTACTTTTGTCTTGGAATGTTACGAAAAAGAAATATATTAAAATTAGCAAAAATATTAAATTCCGGATACTTTCTAGACGGACTATAGATTTAATCGGAGAGTTTGGAAGCTATGGCCCTTCAAGCCCCCTCGCGGATCTCTCAAAAAATCGCTGTGAAGCAATATACTATAGCCTACGAATGAAAATATTAATTTGATGTATTTAAGGATTATTACAGATTATGAAGCTCATAATATTGTTCCGCCATGAATTCCTGCGAGACCTTATAAAGCGCCGTACCTCCCAAACAATCCAAAAGATTTTTGATTTAAGTAGGTCAATATGAGGGAATTTGACTCTACGTATCATGTGCAAGGAACATTACTTATTACATTAAATTTATGTTCTGGTAGAATGATTTCAAATATTTTTAATTTTTAAGAAAAGTTGAGTTATCTTTTGTTTTTTAAGGTGATCGTTATAATGTGGTCCACGTCGGCGCCGGAACCAACGCTGGCTTCATCAAGTGAGCGAATTTAATATTCAAAAGTGGATTAAAGACGGGGAACTATCATGAAAATATGAACAGGAAAAACTTCGAAAACTGGTTTAAAACAGCTAGTTCCGAATCTTCCCGCAAAGTCATGGACACTGTGGGATTTCTTCTAATAAGCCATTCTGGTTTATTAGAAGAAATCCCGAGAAAATCTTGGACAAAGCAGAGACTGATCGAATGGTTAAAGAAAAAGAATATTGACTTTCCAGAAAAGGCTTGGAGTATTGGTCGCATAAACTGCCCTAGTGTAAAAAATACTTCCTTGATGAATATGTTAAAGTTTTAGGACATACAATTTTGCAACTGCCACCATACCATTGCCAGTTTAATACAGTTGAAATGGTATGGTCGGAATGTAAACGAAAATACGATCAATACTTCCAATATTAGGGGTCACCTTCAGAAGTTCTGGCTACATGGGAAAGGGTAATAAACGAAATGTCTATAGATCATTGGCAAAAACGTGTTACTTATACAGAAAAATAATTCAAGAGGCTTGTGAGGCAATACGAGTGTGTGATGCCTCTGGCATTCCGCCACTTGTAATTACGACTGACGAAGGCGATGACGACGAAGACAATATCTCTGACTAGAGTTCTGACTTTGATAATACCTACTGACGAGGCTGATTAAGCTTTTTTGTTTTTGCAAATTTTATTTTATAATCGTCATTTAGGTAAGTATTCAATCATATCGTTACAATTACATTAACTTAGCAATGCAATATGGTGTGACTTTTTCTGGCGCGTTTTGCGTTTTTTTTTGCGCGGGTTGAATGAGGCCGAGCCGTCACGCATCACTCGTCATGCTCGGATATGTAACGTAACGCTCCTTATACTGGCATGTTCCCGTATAGGTAAAGGGTCGAAATTTTCAGGGGATGCAGCCGGGGTAAAAGGAAGATCCTGGACGAAAACGGGACCCCGTACCCCCCCCCCCCACACGTTTGGCCAGGGGAGGAAAGAGAAGGAAAAACTTAAATAATTAATTTCGGAAGAACGGGAAAAGGTACGGGGTCGAAATTTTTATGCTAGGTGCGCCCCATGGGGGGCCATCTTAGCCCGTACGGGGGGGGGCCGGGACTCTAATTTAAGGGGGGATTTTGGGTGGAAAACCGTTTTTCGCACGTATCTCTGCAACAAAGACCCCTCTTGTTTAAGTTTTCACTTCTGTCGTGCGGTCTTAGACACACACCAAAAATTTTCTTGAGTTTGTGTGTTTCATTTTTGGATTGGTATTTGATATATTTAAAGTTATCATCTGCGTTAGTTCATTATTCATGATTAATCATAATAATTGTTAATAGCTATTAAGTTTGTTAATAAATAAATCAATATTACAAGATTATTTTCATTTTTTGAGATTGAAAGTGTATTATAGATGAGTGTAAAAAATATAATATACTGCTAAATCATCATTTGTTAATCTCTGAATGTATAAAAACATAACAGACTATTAATTTCTGAACGCGATTGTAAATTTTCTAACCTAATATTGATTGGCAAAAATATCTACGCCATACGTTTTTTCTCACCTGGATGACGTAACTACAAATGGGTATAATTCCGAACTAGGGGTTCGCGAGACTATGGTCTCGATCTCGGTCTTGTCTCGGTCTCGGTCTCGATAATGAGACCGATACCGAGACCGAGACCTGGAAATTAGAATCGAGACCGAGCCCGAGACTTACCTATCGAGACCGAGACCAAGACCGAGACCAAGGTAACGAGACTCTCGGTCTCGGTCTCGAAATATATTTCTATTTGTTGAATTATCAAAACTTATTTTTCTGAAAAAATCAAATTTTTATGTATGTTATTGGCAATTTATAACAACGGGGTCCAATCAACGAAAAAATTTAAAAATCGTGCAAATCCGGGTATAACGCTTGTTTATTTTAAATTGGGCTGTTTCTTTTTATGATTCTAGAAAAAAGGTTATACTCTTATGTATGTACATAATATGTAATTATGTAGATAACGTATTTTGAGACATTTCCAAGCAATAAACAGCTATGAGTTTTCACATTTTTTGTAATATCTACAAGGTAATAAAACATCGCGTATCCATTAAAACAACTGGATATCTGCTTCTAGTACAACCGTGTCAGATTAGTATACTAAAACATGAATGACCATATCCACTTATACAGTATATACCGTATACCTATACAGAATGTCTCAAAATTAGTGGACGAAGCATTAGCCCTGTAGTTATTGGTCAAAAATACCTTAATTTTTTTCTATAAACATTTCGTATCATTAGGACGCAGGGTTTTGAGAAAAACGGATTATAAATGTATTCCGACTGCCAGAAACGGGTGTAAATTGAATGCTATAGTTTTTCAAATTTTGAAAATCTGTCATAACTTTTTTCTGGAACAAGTGTTTCTACTATTTTATAATAATATGAAGTTTTGTAACGTCAAAAAGAATTTTTGAGGTATATTAAAAATTATAACCTTCATTTTACACCCGTTTTTGGCAGTCAGTATACTTTAAAATCCGATTTTCTCAAAAACTCTGCGTCCTAGCGAAGCAAACTAAGAGGCACTTTTTTGCGAAAAAAAAATTCAAATTTTCAAAATTTGAAGAAAAAATATATAAAAAGTTAAGCCAAAAAAAAAGTTAATTTTTAGATTCAGCCCCTAAAATGTTTGCACCTGGCTAAAATTTTATATTTTTAATTCCATTTTTAAATTCAGAATATTAAAGTTAGTAGAATCCCAAAATTTTAAAACTGTATTTTACACCATTTCGGAAATAATTAAAGAAAACCATATTCAGGGGCCTATTTTTAAGAGGCTCTAGCTGCCTTCCCGATATATATTTATAAGAAAAATTTTAGTTATTTTTGACCGGTGTATTGTTGATGTTTTGTCCACTAATTTCGCGACACCCTCTATACCGTTAAATTTATACATATAATACAGAATGTTTGAAAATGACATCACTTTGTGTGGCTACGCTACAACTGATAAGAAATGTAAAAAATAAGAAACAAAAGCGTTGACTTTGACAATAAAATTGACATAAATCGGTACCTAGTTTTTATGTGTACAGGGGTATCCCAAATTCGAACCTCACCATTGGAATCTCGGAAACTAGAAGAGATACAAGGTTGGTTAAATGGAGGCAAAGTTGCGCAATTTCATGCTGATCAAAATGCCCCCTTACACGTTTAAAAAATCCGAATACTTCCGAAGAGTTTTGGAAAAAACCGAATATTCGCGATTTCATTTTTATTTTTTTTATGACTATTTGAATAGATATAGCAAAATAAATTTCACATTTTCATTGCTACTTTTTCTGTTATTCTAGATGGTGTTATCAGATTTTCAAGCCGACGTTTCATCTCTGAGCTGCCATCATCAACTTTGTTTTTTTAAATACGGTCCTGGATTTTTTATTATGGATTTTAAGAGCTTCTAAGGTCCCAGAAGCAATGATGTATCGCTCTTATTCGAAAAATGCATATTGGTGACATTTTCCATAAGAACTCATGTGTTAGAGAGAGACAGAAAATAGATTTTTAATAGGATTAAAAACAAAAACCTTTTTTTACGCATTAATGCTTTGCATAAAGAAAGCTTAAAAACTAACATAAGAAGTAGTTAATAAATAATATAATAATTATTAAAGTGTCAACCCTCAAACCATAGGCTCTGGCCAAATTTTTTGCAATTTACCCACGTAAATAGTTGTGTGAGATTAGATTTGGAACAAATAATAAATCACGTTCTCATTGTTGTATCGCATACTCTTGGAAAAAATCATTGTAATGATTTCCTGGTAAGATCTTACCAAAAATCGTTTTCTGTCTCTCTCTAACACATGAGTTCTTATGAAAAATGCCATTAATATCAATTTTTTGAATAAGTGCGACACATCATTGATTCTGGAACCTTAGAAGCTCTTAAAGTCCGTAATAAAAAGTCCAGGGCCGTATTTAAAAAAACAAAGTTGATGATGGCAGCTCAAAAACGAAACGTCGATTTGAAAATCTGATAACACCATCTTGTAGAAAAGAAAAAGTAACAATGAGAATGTAAAATTTATTTTGCTATATCTATTCAAATAAAGTCAAAAAAATAAAAATGAAATCGCGAATATTCGTTTTTTTTTCAAAAATCTTCGGAAGTGTTAGGAATTTTTAAACTTGTAAGGTGGCATTTTGATCAGCATTAAATCGCGCAACTTTGCCCTCATTTAACCGACCTTGTATATTTTCTAGTTCCCAAGATCCCATGCAATGATGAGGCTCGAATTTGGGACACCCTGTACATACTTAAAAATCCCTATCACTTGTATACCTACCTACATTAGAGGTAAGCATTTTTATATCAAACTAACAATTTAGAAACTAACATGAAATATATTAAAATATTATTGGGTACCTATTTAAGTTAACTATTATTATCCAAACAACTGTTGCAAACAAAAAATGTAAAATTATTTAAGAAGTTTATCCCTAATATCACATCTACACCAAGAACTGATACACAAAAGACAATTATTAGATGTTTCATTTAACTTAACATTCCGAAGTAACGTTTGTCTTATTAACGAAATAAAACAGTAATTTATTTAATTACTTTTTATTTGCTCAAACCGAGACCGAGACCAAACCGAGACAAGACCGAGACCTAGACCGAGACCAAGGTAGTCTCGGTCTCGAGCTTCGAGACCCGAGACCGACACCGAGACTAAATTTTTTCTTCGAGACCAAGACCGAGACTTGCCAGGTCTCGGT
>MU182133.1:404484-456083 GCA_016904865.1 Pissodes strobi
AATGAGTGACCGCATGAAATCTGCCTAAAATTCGGTTGTATATTTCAATTTTTCGATATTGGGGCGGCAGGAGGGGGCGGTCAGACGCGGTCATGATGTAATAATGTTATTCTGTGTTGACCGCACCCCTGATGAGTGACCCCACTTGAATAAGTTATTCGTTTCTGTACAATTACCATCAGATTAGCAGCCTCTACTGATCAGCAAATACTGATCAGCAAAATAGATTTACCCATAGTTTTTACAGAATACTGTGAGCCCTCACACCTGTAGCGATGAATGCAATCCTTGCATACTTTATAATATAATGTTTTGCATTCTGTCTCACATAATAATTCATTATAAGAAACATTATAATAATATTCACCTTTTGAAGACTTTATTACCTGAAATTCTCCAAATCCTACCTGTTTTACCTCAGTTCTGTTCATTGTTTCTGCAATTTTGTGTGCTCCTCCTCGTCTATGTGAAAAACAGGAAGTTCAAATGTTTTTTTCCCATTTGTAAAATTTATTTGCGCTGCTGTGGATGGTTCTATGGAGCGCATATCCTGCAATAAATTAATACTGTATAAAATACATTCTACTTAATAAGAATACATACAAAAATTAACTCGTCAGAGCACATAGGTGTAACAAAAATATTTTTTGATTACGTATAAATATAAAATATAACAATGTTAGTTACCTTTCCAAGTATATATAGATACTAAAATGTAAGATGTCAATGACTACAGTTGCTTTCCTCACAAGCATACTGATTATAAGCTTCGATATTTGTTTTCATTTCCTCCATTGTACCTATATGCCCTCTTTGTATGAGACCATTTCTTTGTATGGTCTAAATACATTACAATCTGGGGGGAAATTCTGTCAGAATTATTCTCGATGTAATAGTATTTCCTTGAGTCCTATTTTTCGGAGAATACTTGAAGACACTAAATAAATATGTCTCTAGAAAGTAACTAGACTAAAAATATTCATAAATAATGCAAATTCAGAGAGAAATCGTTAAAATTAAACACCTTACACCTCTTGACAAAAAGTAAACATCGTTGTTTATTTACCGTTAAACCAGAGTATAACTGTTATACTCTGGTTAAACTGTCACGTCGCGTGGGTGGACCCATCACCCGATTGGCCAGGATCCGATGAGTTTTAGTGGCGTCTGTACCAAATCTGGTACCTCGGAATGTGAAATTAACTTTACTTCATCTCTAATGGTATTTTTGCTACCAAGGTGAAACTTAGCCAAAGTACCGATTTTCAACTGTTTATAGCTGTGAAAGTACTATCTCTACATCAAATATTCTGAGAATTTTAAGTAGAATCCAAAAATGTAATAAAATATAGGGTGTTTCATTAAAAAATGTAACTTTGTTTGACCACCCTGTATATAAAAAGCAACAATTAAAAAAATACAAAAAAATAAAGATCATTTTACTAGGAACAACTTTGGTATTTAGTTTTTTTTTTGCAACCCCCGTAGTTTTCGAAATAAGCTATAGGCCCCTCTTCAAAGGGACACCATGTGCAAAATTAACATAATTTAAAACTCATATCCATAGCTTTTCAAACCTTAAATTATATTAAATATTAGCTTCAAATACATGTACCTCTAAATCGCTTAAAAAAGGTTGTTTTACATTTGTGTACTTTTATGTATAATGTAATAATGTTGTCTTAGGGCAAGGGCATGGCTCATAAGTAGTCAAAGAGAAGACTTGCTAAATATGGACAGTGACAGACTTTATCAAAACTACAGGCTTTGCAGTATCCATTTCGAGCCAAAAATGTTTACCAACAGCCAGTTTTGTCGTTTAAACCACAATGCAGTACCTACGCTTTTTAGAGCATTCGAGGGATCCTCAAAAAACGATCACTCCTATTGTTCTTGGGAGCCCGTTATTTTGCAAAAAGCAGAAGTTTCTTCCAAGAAGATTAAAATTATTGGGAACGTGCTCATTACTTCAGGTAAATATTCTAGTATAGTAGCCGTAATAAAAAAAAGAGATTTGATAACAAACCTATGTTATACCTGAAATAAACTGCTCGTCAAAAAAAACGACGCACCTAGTTTTTTGGACAATATTTGAAAGCTCGTTATTGGAAACCTACTCAACCGATTTTAAAAAACTTTGGAAATTCTGAATAGTTGATTCTTTGCCTCTTACGTCTAATTTTTGTAATAAGATATTTTGCACCTAACATATACTACAGGGTGTTAAAGAAAGAGATGTTTTTTTTACAAAATTTCAAGTTATCCCCATTTATGGGGTAGTTGAGATTGATAGTCGTAATACCTCTCTTTACCTACAGTTAGGTAATACCTCGGGACGTATTTGAGATTTTGTGGATATCTTGGCTAACTACGATTATATGGTAATTTTTCGAAAATTGTCGTTATTTTCCAGTTTAGTCCCAATAATGAACAAACTACGGAGGTATCCATGAATTGTGAACACGACGTCTTACGGTAGGTCATATGCTACCAGTTTATGTACGTTACGTGATCCATAAAACCAGAAAGTTCAGATTAAGGGATATGTTTTACACAAAATATTGCACGAATATTACTAAATGGTCCCTAGAATACCTAAGAATTGAAATGATGGGTGGGTACTTAAATAGGATCCTCTGTTAAAAAATGAATTCTTTTATTACCATTTTACTTTTTCAATCACCCTGTATGTTCGAAGGTAATTTCGAGTGTAATTTGAACGGTTGTAAGAGACAAAAACTCGTTTGCATATTTATGATAACGTTACACGAAGTAATATCCTTATTTTACCATATTTTGACAACTTATCACTTATTTATCACCAAAAAACAAAAACCATTTTGAGAAAATACCCCGTTCTTAATAATCCATGGTATTAAGGTCGCATTTTAAGTTTACAAGTATAATTTTCTTTGGTTTGAATTTCTATTTTGAATTTTCAAAAAAAAAAATATTTTGTGTAAAACATATCCCATAATTTGAACTTTCTGGTTTACTGGATCACGTGACGTACATAAACTGGTAGCATATGATCTATCGTAAGACGCCGTGTTCACAATTCGTCGATACCTTCCGTAGTTTGCTCATTATTGTGACTAAACTGCAAAATATCGACGATTTTCGAAAAATTGCCATATAATCGTAGTTAGCCAAGATATCCACAAAATCTCAAAAACGTCCCGAGGTATTACCTAACTGTAAGTAAAGAGAGGTATTACGACTATCAAGCTCAACTACCCCATAAATGGGGATAACTTGCAGTTTTGTAAAAAGAACATCTCTTTCTTTAACACCCTGTAGTATATGTTAGGTGCTAATTATCTTATTCCAAAAATTAGACATAAGAACCAAATAATCAACTATTCAGAATTTCCAAAGTTTTTTAGAATCGGTTCAGTAGGTTTCCAGTAACGAGCTTTCAAATATTGTCCAAAAAACTAGGTGCGTCGTTTTTTTTGACGAGCAGTTTAGTTATTTTTGTAAAATAAATCAATATTTCTATGATTTCAGTGGTTTATATTTCCTTTCTTCCCGCTTAAGACAGTATCTTATAAAAAAAACTAAGTATAGGTACCTATATTTAAAACAAAAAGTAAAAAGTTGATATCTATTTTTTTTTGTTCGGTGAGAACGTAGTTACACAAATATACAAATAAAAATTAACTAAAACCGTTGATTGCATCCAATCAACGACAAAACTAAAAAAAAAATAAGATATAATATCAAAACTCCAATCCTGTCTATTTAAAATTGAAAACTCCTTATCCCGGCCCTGTGTTTTAACCCGAAATGGCGTCGGCGACGTCAGATTTTTATTTTCACTTTGACAGGAGAGTCGGCTAGCTGATTGTTTGGTAAGCTGTGCTTAGACTATATAGCATAGTCTAAGGTACGAATCATGAGTAAAAGTATAATAAGTTTTGATTTAAAGTCAACATTTGGAAATAGCAATGCTAAGTTTAAAAAAACACTACAAACATGTACACATTGAAATAAAATTAAAATGTTATTTATTAGCAATTCTTTTATAGGGAATAGTTATGTATCTCGTTCCCCCACAAAGCATATCAGGTGTATTAATGTATGCATTAAAGCATGTTATAAACATACATTAAGTAAATATTATATTAGATGCAACCGATGTTCCGGAACCGTTTTACACCAAATCGTACGAGATTCCAGTGTTGCCGATCTAAATTTGTGAAATTACACGATGGTCTGTTCAAATTGCACGCTTTTACACGCTTTTAGTTTCATAAATTCACACTTTTTACACACCACCTAATTTAAGTCATTCCCGTCTACCTACTGCAGTTTTGAGTCTTCGCGCATGCGTACATGCTTTTCATATATTTTTCAAAGTTGTTTTTTCTTGATTTTGGGCATTGCCTTAGGTTAGTTTTGTTTGCTTGCGCCCCCGGAGCGAGCGGATCAACCAACAGGCACGGTTCGCACACAATTTACTCTTAACCATCTACACAAGTCCTTCCGGCTGACGAGACCTGGGCTTGCGCGCGAAATTTTTTTACTTCAGCAATGTCCTCATCTCGCCTCGCTCGCTCCGGGGCGCACCCAAATAGAATTAACCCAAATTTAAAATAAGGAACAAACATAATCTTAAAAAATATTTAAAAAAGCGAACGCGGGCCATCCCTTCACAAGCACAGAACCTAACCACGCGACGCGCTGACAGCAATTTCCTCGACCCTAAAGACATGTTTGCCAGAAATGTGTTTGTGATGCGCGCGAAAGTCCAGGGCTTGTCAGGCGGGTGGATGATTAAGAATAAAGTATCTGCGCCCGGCTCAACCAAAAAATAAAAATGTGACACAAGACACTACAGAGGTGAGAGGATGACTTGTGGCGTCACGCTGTCAGCTGTCACACTGGGGTTTGTATTTTGCTTTGACAAGGGAAGTTTTTTGCTATGTTGGGGTTTAGAACCTTCGGCAACATGCACTAAATCTGAGCTTTATCCACAATACCGAAACAGAATTTTTGCACTCGACGCGCGTTTCGCTAACCATGTTAGCATCATCAGGAGATGATTAAGTATAAGTCTTAATCTTAATCATCTCCTGATGATGCTAACATGGTTAGCGAAACGCGCGTCGAGTGCAAAAATTCTGTTTCGGTATTGTGGATAAAGCTCAGGTTTAAAGTTTTGTGCCGTCGCAACTGCCACGTAACAGTCGTGCTGACTAGTGTTGCCACCCCTATTACAATAATAGTAATAGATCTATTACAATCGTGTACTTTCTATTAAGCTATTTCCAAAGGAAAAAGAATCTATTACTTTTTTCGTTATCTCATGTTTAGGCTACCAAAAATTGTTACAAGGATCTAGTTCTCAAATTCTTGATATTAAACACAAAAATAAAATAACAAATAACATTAATATAAGCCGCACAATGCATAGCACAACGAAAGGAATAAGTAAAACCAAAAACGAACAAACAACAAATAAACTATGCACACAGTGAACAAAGTAATAAGTACCAAAATTTCATGGGGAGTCCCATGCCCATCAAGTTTAGGTGGTGACAGTGCTAACACGACAGTCACGACACTTTAGAAAATAGATAAATGCAAAGCCTTGATGGAAATGACAAAACTGCAAACTGAAGTGCCGTATAGTAAGTAGGTCATAGCCCGACAGATCTCGTTGAATTTGTAAACCAGAACAGGAAAGCCCGTCTAGTCCTATTTATTTTTTATTACAATAGATAGCAATGGTATTTCGCTAAAGAAGTGGCCGTGGCTTTGGCTTGGAAAGCCATAAAAAAACAAAAGGGTTTTTCAAATTATAAAATTACACGCAAATTATACGCTTTTTGTGAAATTACACACAAAATACACGCTTTTTGAGAGTGTTCGAAAAATGCACGCAAGGCGATCAAAACGCACACAAAACGTGTAATTACACGCTAATTGGCAACACTGCGAGATTCAGACCTGAAATATTTACCACTTTCACCGCTGAAAAGCGAATTTCTTCAAACTGACAGGATTATGCGTTCTGGACCGGAAGTGCGATTGGCCCGCGGGGGGTCCGCGCGCGCCAATGTTCGCCGTCGACACGCCTTCCGGTCGGCAGGTTGAACTGTTGAAAAATAAATAAGCAAATATGGATGAATTTTAGTCCATATAAATTAAGCATACCCCATTAAAACAATACCTTTCCACTGTACTACTACGTAAAACATTCATACAAAAAAGTGAATGACGGCGCATTTTGCTAAAATATTAAAAATGCAGGAACTAAATTAGGTACATAACATAATCTACTATTTATGATAAAAATAGACAATTAATAATTAATATATGTGTATAATGTCTTTTTAAAAATAGTTCAACATTTCAACAAAGGATATGACATAATTTCCTGTAAATATCACAACATTTTTTTATTATTACCCCGTGAGCCATTTGAATTCAGCAGTAATAGCTCACTAAGCATTGAAATCAATTAATAATAGCAAAAAATTAGGAAGAGGCACAAACGGTAAATAAAAAAAAATCATGAAGATCGATACCATCAGGAGTCAAAAAACTACTCAATTATGATTATTAACCTGGGTTTTTTTATACGGACATACCAAAAAGTATAATGTATGTAGGTACAGGGTCTTTGATTATATTTACGTAGGAGCCTTTATTTTCGAAGATTAAAAAAAAGTTTTCACAAAAGTTGTAAGGTTGTTTCCATATTATCTTTTTAAATTATCAGGAAAAAAAATATCGCATCAAGAAATGGAAAAATATAGGCAACTTCAACTTCATTAAATGGAACACCTTGTATATTATGCGCTAAAACGAATCTCTTATTTTCACATTTAGAATATATTATGTTGATGATATTTGGGTGAGTAATTTTTGAGATAGTTAGTTTGAATTATAAATAAATTGCAAACAAGTTTCATAGTTGTATTAAGATAGCCATGGAAACAATAACATTGTTACATTGTTTGGTTTTATAAATTTGAGGTCTTGATATTGTAAAAAGTTGAAGTTTGTCTTTTGAACTATTAAAAATAATTTATATTGATTTCCTGTATTCAGAAGAACAAATCGTCAACAACGGGTGCAATGTATAGACACTATGAATACACAGTAAGATAGTTTAGCGAAAGGAAAAAGCTTAAAAAGAAAGAAAAGGACTGTAGCACAATTCAAACAAAGATTTGGATATTCAGAAAATTTTAATAAGTTTATATATTTTCTACATATTCCCCTTGATTTTGAATACATTTAAACAAGTTCTACCTCATTTCATTATTAACAGAAGCGAAAACAGATTGCTGATAATAATTGCTTAAGGTAAATATTTTATCTTCTATTCTTTGCCTTAAAACGTTAAGATATGAAGGCTTATTATAATACACCCTGTTTTTTAAAAATCGTCACCAAAAAAATTTTTAGAGGATTTAGGTCCGGGCTATTCGCTGGCCATCTTATAGTACTATGCCTACCAATCTAAATATCATAACGGTTGTTTGTGACAGAGTGGAGCGCCGTATTGCCAAATGAGGCGGTTGTAATGGCCAACGGGTAAATCCTCCAAGAGATGTTTAATGCCGTTTTGAGATAGATTGGTATATTGCTCTCCGTTTAAATTTCCGTCTAAAAATATCGAACCAATTATCTTGTTTCCAAATATCCCACACCAAGCACAATACGCCCCTATATTCTAACCGGCAGAATTTGTTAAGGGTTTTCTCTGGACCAATAATGTTTCTTCTTGCGATTAAACATTCCTGCTGTAGGGAAGGAAGTCTCGTCGGATGAATTGAATTTTATTTAAAAACTCTGGATCCTTCTGCATAAGCCTATCCATTTCCAAAGCATACTCAAGTCCCTACATGTTTTATTCCGAAAGATTCTGGACGGGCATAAATTTGTAAGGATAAAATTTATAAAATTTTAAGTTTAAATACATTTTACAATCTTTTTTTATTTAGCTCAGATGTCGCATCCGAGATTGACGTTTCAGCATTTTCTAAAAATTAGATAGAGCTAATTCAATAGAAAAAGTATAATAATAACATACCTTGAAAAAAAGGAAGATATTTCATCCTACAGTAATTTTCTTTCTTTTTAAGCTTTTCATTTCGCCGCTAAACTTTCTCTCTGTGTATTTAATAGTGTCTATAGATGGTACCCGTTGTTGAGGATGTAATAAATGATATTCCCTTTACTGTCGCCACATTAAGACGGACAATAGCTGGTTTTTGTTGTTCTGAATAGCCCATCTACACGAAATCAATATAAACTATTTTTTTCTAATACCGTGCCTAAAATACTCACTTTACGCACTAGATTCGTAAAATAGACAGTGCGTAAAATAAGTGTTTTACGCACTAGTGCGTAAAGTAAATTGGACATATTTTTTGGCATTTAGGGCAGTGCGTAAAAGAATATATTTTACGTACACAAATTGTAGAGTTATTCTTCATTTCTGACAAACATTCTATAGTTTTTTTTTAAGATTAGCCGTTTCATTTAAGCTCGCATAAGATTTTTGCACACAAAAATACAAAATCAAAAGTTTCAATATTTTTTAATATAATTTTTGCTTCATCCCTTCCGTCCTTTTTTTCAGATGTTAGAATAATTTTGTTTAGAGCTTTGGCTATATCTGTGAAGCGATTAGAGATTGTAATTTCTTGGTTTAATCTTTTTAATTTTATAGATGAACTTTCCCTAAATGTAGAAAGAAGATCCTTGCGAACTATCATCATCATCAATCAGCTCCTTTGCGTCCATTGTTGGATATAGGCCTCCCCCATTGTTCTTTCCAATCCCTTCTATTTTGAGCCGTCTCGATCCATATAAAGACCAGTTGGTTCAATGTAATTTATTCTTTTTTGAACATCTGAGTGCATACCACTCGTTATATTGGCCCCATCATATCCATGTTCCCTGCACTTATGTACAGGGTTTCTGGTTAAATTTAAAATGATCTTTATTTGAAGATTTTTTTACAAACTCGATTTTCAACTTCGTTATTTTTAATGGCACACTCCGTATATGGTTTATTTATCGGATAGTTCGTTCTTTGCTGATTTCGAATGTACCAGGTTTGATACCTTAAAGCTAACTGAGAAAAATGACAAAAACTGTGCCATACGATCAAAGTGTTAGAAAGAGAACGATATTAAATAATATGTTGGTCTAATGCATTGGTCTTATGACACAGTTTTTGTAATTTTTTTCAGTTAGTTTTGAAGATAGAGGTATATATAACCTGGTATATTTGAAAATCAGCAATGAACGTACTATCCGATCAATGAACCATATATGAGGTTAGTTAAATTTAAAATAAGGAAGCTGATGTTTATTTTTACAGTCCCGATCGTCAATTGTTTCTGTGGTCTGTGATTGTTTCTCTTTTTAGCAAAAGCATACGATTCAGGTAATGTCCTAAATATAAATTTGATATGCTATGCTAACTCTTCAAATAAAGATTTTCGCTATCATTTTAAATATAACCAGAAACCCTATATATTCAATCCCGAATCCATTAAGGTGTCCAAGAACACACGTTTTATACCATCAGCAGACTGTGACAACTTTAATAAATAATAAATCTCAAAAAAGTTCTTCGATGACTATAGTCTCTATTAAATCGTTTTCGTCTTTTATTAACTCAATATATCTTATACCACCATACTGAGCTGATCGACTTTAGTAATATGCTGGGTAGTCTCTATTAAAATAGAGCTTTTTCTATTTTTTCTAATATGGTGTTTTTTAAAGTAGCACTCAACATTAAGATTATTTAATCTTGAATTTTTGGCCATAGATATTTAAATGTTTCTTTTGGCATATTAAGTACTTATTTCAAAATCGGATCATATTTATAAAGTAAGTGTACTAAAGCAAGAAAATTCCTATTATCTAAATCTAGATGGGTATCTCCTCTGTGTCCACGAAATGCTTACATACGTCTCGCAAGCAATAAAGTTAAACAGTCTATCTAGAACTTGACGTCAAAACTCAGCTCGCGGTTAATCAAATTGGTATTGTCCCTATCAATACTACAATTTTGTTTCCAGAAATCATATATAAAGTAACACGTGAGACGTGATTGAGCTAAAAAATGTTCTTTAATTTTTGTTGATGATCCTTGCCAGTCATCAAATTCCGATATCTATCGCGACCTTAATCTGTGCTTCACAGTGCCAGACAGCCAACATGGCTGACAGTAAGCGATAACTTTAATTTTTGAATAACACACCCAATTATTATTGTTAATGTAATAATAACTTTCTGAAAGGGACCTTGTTGGATGTTTCTGATCCTTCGAAAAATAGTCCGGCATTTAAAATCTAAAAATTTAAAACTAAAGGTTTCTCGAGAATGTTGAAATCTAACACACATTAAGAAACTTATTTTTTTTTGATAAGTAGTAGTTTTATTATTTAAAATCTGTCATATTGACTTACTTGTTGCATAACTAATTTTATAAAAAAATACAGTTTTAATAAACTGATTTTTATATAAAAATTACTTACCCCATTTACGATCAAAATTATAAAAACAAGACGAATGGAAAATGATCCATCCTCTATCAAATAAATTCCAGACATTCTAGACAGCCTTCTGAGAAGTTCTAAATTTTTTAACAATTTAACAGGTATTTGATGTCAACAGATTGTCAAGCACTAGGATAAGAAAAGTTAGAAGGGTTTATCTGTAAATCAGACCATTTCTATTTTAATACGATTTAAAATTAGGCAAAAAGACGTATAGACTTCTCACTCCAAAACATCGATAAAAAACTTGAACTTGAATAAAGAATCCAAATAGTAAAAAAAATTGTAGGTTGCTTTAAAAAAAATAAAGTTAATATCAACACATCTTTTTTTCGACGGTTTTTCCCAAAAATTCTTTTTATTCCATAAAATTAGTGCAAACTTTTAGTTGGGAAGCCCTGACATGGTGTTGTTCCTTATATTATACGAGATAAAAAAAAACAGAAGCAAGAATTGTATTATGTTTTTTTCGTGAATTTCCGGTTTTCTATGAGAGAAATAAATGAGAATCGCAAAGCTGTCAAAAAATATCAATTCGTGTTTTTAAGTGGTTATTTATTGTTCATTTATCGTACTGATTTCGAATATATAGGTTTAATACTTCTATCCTTGAAACTAACTGAAAAAATTAAAAATTTAACCATACGTTCAATGCATTAGACCGACCCTTTCTGTTTCTAAAAGGGAGTTTACATTAGGTGCAATGCAATATGAAAAATTGCAGTCAAATTGCGTCGCTGTGTACACGAAGACGCAATTATTTATGCAAATATTTTGACACGCAGTTGTATTAATGGCGCTAATTTGTATTTGCAGGTCCAAAAAAAAATTGACCACTTACCTATTGCACCATTACCTTCTTCTGAGATATTCTGTATACATTTTAAGTTATTAATTTACTCCCAAAAACGAAAAACACACAAGAAATAAATAAAGAAAATACAAAATATCTTGAATTTTAAGACGACACCATGACGGATGACGTCATTTATTTTTATGTTGAGAGTTGTCATTTTAACCATAGATAACATGCAACGTTCAATAAAATTAGCGCCTGTTCTAATTTGAAGACATGCAAAGAAATTTGTATCAGCTGGTTGCAAAGTTGAAAACGGGTAAATTTGCATAGTCTAAACAGGCTTTAACGCATTAATGTCCATGGCACCATTTTCTCATTTAGTTTTAAAGTCATTAAATCCTCGAGCAAAAAGTTGGTCCAAAACCAAAAAAACATCTCGACACGTTGTCAACCAATAAGCAAGTAAAAATTAAATTAAAATTAAAAAAATTGAACTTTCAGCTTAAAATACATCGCAGTAAACAATTGTAAGTGAAAAAGTTTTACTCTGTTCCTGAGTAAATATTGTAGCGCTTTAATGAACAGAGATTCGCTGCAAAATACATGTTGGTAAGCTACTATTTTCAAATAGGTTTTGAATGATGTTCGCTAATATGAAAGAAGAATAAGATATTCATTTTGGAATAAATTAGAGGCGAATAATTATTCTGGTACGTTCACTTAAATTATCTTCAATTGGTTCACACGTATATTCGTCGACGGATGCAAAAATACCAGCCAAATTAATAACCAAGTCCACACAAGGATACCGGAGGTATTTGGCTCTGTGTCACTGTCTAGCCTCATTTGAACGCACTTACAAGAAAACAATTCCTTTCAAATTTTAAATTCAATAGGAATACACTTTGAAAATAAAGATAACTTTTTGTATCTTCATAACTGTTTTAGTGGTAACGGAATACAAATGATTTATCCACATCTTGAAAGAGGCCCATCTTCTCTAAATAAATTAATAAAAATACAAGCTGAGCTAGTTTTTATTCCTAATATAAAATTAAAAATTAAAGCATTTTTTTTGGATAGCGTTGTGCTATGCGCAAGATCCGTTAAGTGACATCTGGTGTCAGAAAGTAGCATTTTTACACACTACCAGTTACGAAAGGCCACGTTGCCTTTTATGCAGGGTGAGCAAGTTGAATTTATATTTTTCGCCATATCGAATTTTGACACCACACCACTTAATATTTTATTACTGGAAAACCGAATAATTTGGAGCAACCAAACTTTCCTACATCTCTCTTCTGATCTCTGCTATAAAAAAGTCCTTTAACAGTTTTCCGTACGAGATTGAGAAATCAGGGAAAATGGAGATTAAATTGAATCACGCAGTAAATGCAGAACATTTCCAATATTTCAGCACTATTATGACTGCAAAATACTTGCTGGTAAGCTGCTAAATATAAATGCCGATTTGTGATTTTTTAAATACGTCTGCTTTAAACATTCGTGCCATGCAACGTATACCTATTTTCAAGAAATCATTCTCAGATTCATAAGCCTCGTGACCTCTGCTATAAAAAAAGTTCTATAATAATTTTCTGTACGATATTGGAAAATAAGAAAAAGTCGAGGTTAAATTGAAACAAAATCCAAAACATTTCCGATATATCCGCAATTTTATGACTGGAAAATACATGCTGGTAAGCTATTGTTTCGAAAGGGTGTTCAGTTATATGAAATTGGAATTACGTATAAATGTTGGAATAAATTAGAGGCTTATAATAATTATTCTGGTAAGTGCATTTAGATCATATTCAATTGATTCAAACACATATTTTGAGACATAGTCAAAGACGGATGCAAAATTACCAGCCAAATTAATATTCAAAGCCACAAAATGATAACGAAGATATTTGACTCTGTATCTAGCCTTATTTTAATGCACTTACAAGGAGTCCGACCCAATTGGACAACAATTTCTTTCAAATTTCATAGTCGATAGGATAAAGATAACTTTTTGTATCGTCATAACTGTTTTACTGGTAACGAAATGCATATGAAATGAAATTTTGGAAGGCTAATAGAGAAATTACAATGGTTTTCATTATAGACCTCTCTATCTTTATCAAGTGAGGGGGGGGGGGTATTCTCAAACGAAATGCGACTTATTAAGGTCATTGAATAATGTAATATTTGAACTCTTTACGATCACAAACCCCTGTGCAAAGAATACGTGTAAATCGTAGAAAAATAAATTATGAATTTTCAGAGATAGGTGTTAAAACTATTCATGTGTAGGTAGTGAAACATTGGATGGCTAATAAGGAAATTACAATGGTTTGCATCATATGCCTTTCTATCATTATCAAGTGTGTGTGTGTGCGTGTGTGTTTGGGGGGGGGGGTATTCTTAAACGAAATGCGGTTTCTTAAGGTCACACTGAACTCGAATCAATGAATAATTTAATATTCGAACTCTTTGCGATTACAAATCCCCGTGCAAAGAATACGTGTAAATCGTAGAAAAATAAATTATGAACATTCAGATTTAAAGAGTAATTGTAATATATTAAAGATGTTAACTATTAATGTATAGTTAATGAAATTTTGGATTGTTAATAAAGAAATTACAATTGTTTGCATCATAGGACTCCTTACCATTATCAAGTGGCGAAGGGGTTATTTTTAAACGAAATGTAACTTCTGAAGGTCACATCGTACCCGAATCATTTAGTAATATAATATTCAAACTCTTTGTGCCTGAATTTCTTTAAATGATAATTTATTAAAATTTTACGAAAATCGTTTCTGTATACTAATTTTTTATTGTAGACACATTGGTCATAAATTTATAACATGAATGTCTTCCTACCACAGTGAATTAGGTAGACCTCTGGAGAGTATTAAACTTTCATTATTTACTACCAATAAAACTGTTTTTAACTGAAACATTAACAAGTATCCGCAAGCTCAAGTTTCTGATTTCTCTGGTTAAACGTAAGTGGCATTTTTTTGTCCGAATAATGTGTGTAAATCGTAGTAAAACAAATTATGAACATTGAAATTTCAAGAGTAATAGTGCTATTAATTATAGATAATGAAATTTTAGATGCGGAAGATAAAACTGTATTAAAAAAGATGTAATTGATTTGATTCAGGAGGTTTGATTAAACTAAATAGGGTTTATTAAATCCATACAGAAACCGAATTATTGAGAATCTTAATATGCGAACGGTTTGAGCCCCTATTGTTTAAAATAATTCTTTATTAAATTTTACGCCAATGGTTTCATATTTATTTCAAATTGTATTTTGACTATTACAACAATATTTAATTCATATCTTAATATTGACTAATATTTTTTTGGCCCCGATGACGTTTAAATCTGACAAACTCAACTTGTACATACTTTTATTTTTTGCGCTCATATTCATGTTCCGCAGATGAGATTACACGTGAATGCTGTGTTTAAAATAGGTTTGATCAATATCAAATCATATTGGCAAATATTTTTTAAATTAAAAACCCACTGAAATATTAATGAAAACAAGAGGAAGGTCTGCGTTTACCTCACAAACCCCAGCAGGGGCGGAAACAGGCGTGTCTTCCCCTCTCTCCTGTCGATTGCTTCTTTGCAGGTATGTAATAGATTTTCGGCTTTTCGAATACTTTGTTATTTCTTGTTGCCCGAGCTCAGCAGGAGCATCAACCAGTAATTGACTTCTTTACTTCGATTAGTTATATGTAAATATTAGAGTCCTATAATTTAAAGTTAATCGTTTCTGCATACTAATTCTTTATTGTAGACATTTTGGTCATGAATATTTTAACATGAATGAAGATCAAGAAGTGCCAGTGTCTTCCAACCAAAGTGAATTAGCTAGACCTCTGGTAAGTATTAAACTTTGAATCTAAAATAAATATCTTAGGCTAGTTTAAATAATTTTAATCTCACAATTGCGGATTTTGCATGAAGATGCATGCTTTGTCATTACTTATATTGTAGTCCGTAATCATTAGGATAACTTCAGGTTATACTGCACTGGTATAAAATGACACATTTTAAACGCTTCATTCAGAAATAGGTCAGCAGCAATCTCTTGCTCTATCTCAATCGCCTGTTAGGGGGCTCTATCTCCTAGATCTACGCAATTGATTTGCCCAACTTTAGTCGAAAGTTTTATTATCTTAAAAGAGCGACTAGCTTAACCGCCGCTTTTGACTTAAACACTGTACCTATTTCTCCTAACATACTAAAATTGGATAAATATGTTATATTATTGGTAAATATTTTGTAAGCAATAAAACTGTATATGTAGTATTTTTAGTAATTTTTTAGTAGACGTGTCAGGCCTATTTTGTCGTTTTTTCTAAGAAACATATAAATTGAATGTTTTTACGTCATTTTTTGACGTTTTTTATTGACGGAAACTTAATAGTAATCTGTGTTGCGAGACAGTGGTGCGAATAGCGGTGCTGGATGAGGTGAAAAATTTGAAAATATTCGGTTTGCAAAGACAAATTTTGTTAAAAATACAGTGGCGTAACAAGTTTAGGGAAAAAGGACTCCACTGTTCCGTTGTAGTTGATTAATTCTTTATCATTCTACTAATAGTTGCTTCGCTCGCTCCGGGGGCGCAATCAGGCAAAAGCCCAAGACATGCCCAAAATTAAAAAAAAGTTATTGTTTTTAGGGTGTGTATTGCATATGTATAGTGCTTTTGTGAAGTGGCGGTGGAAATTTGTGTCAAAACTTGAACTTTGGCGGTTTTTTTTCTGCGCAAATGTGGTAGATTTTTTAAAATCAATTAATTTTCTTATTTTTTCATTTTGGGCATACCTTGGGTTAGTTTCATTTGGTTGCGCTGCCGGAGCGAGCGAACTGAGCGGAGGGCTATACGCGAAGTGATATATTAGTAGAATGATATAAAATTAACCAACTGCAACGGGACAGTGGAGCCCTTTTGCCCTAACTTTGTTACGCCACTGGAATATTTATAAAACCGAAACCATACCCAGCACCCTTATTCGCTCCACTGACTGTCCCGTAAGACAGTTGATTACTGTTAAGTCTCCGCCAATAAAAAAAAACGTCTAAAAATGACGTAAAAACAATCAATTTGTGTGTTTCTGAGAAAAAAATAGTACAAAAGGGGCCTGACACGTCAACAAAAAAACTACCGTTTTTTTTTTATTTACGCGAGGCATCAAATTATTCATTATCATTATAATTAGCATTTATTTCATATAAATATATTGCTACTTATCAGACTATTTCATAACATTTTCTATCATACTCACTGACGAACTGAGATCAATATACCAGTTTTGACATCGATAAATAAACTGCGATTTCTTTAAACTATGGATTTGCAGTGGCGTTTCAGTAAAGTAGAGCAACGTTTAAAAAGATAACCCTATTGTTCTCTGACTGATTTTTAAATATGTTGTTATTGAAACAGTTGGAATGCAATGCCCAGCTTCAACCGAGTCAGTGACAGAGACCAAACACCTATTTGGAAGTTTCGCCTTTAATCCCGTTGCAACGACTTTCGTCAAAATATTTTAATAAAATTAAGCTACGTAAACCTCACTTTTTTGACTAAAATGGAGTTTTATCCACAATACCCAAACAGAATTATTGCACTCGACGCGCATTTCGCTAATCATGTTAGCATCATCAAAAACTCCGTTTTAGTGCATTTTGCCGAAGGTTCCAAACGCCAACATAGCTCACTTTTTTGAGACAAAATATACCTCTATACGGTGTTCCATGTGGAATTTTCACCGCTCCTTATTTCTGATATGTTTTAAGCTAACCCAAACTAACCATGTTAGCATCATCAGGACATGGTTAGCGAGACGCGCGTCGAGTGCAATAATTCTGTTTCGATATTGTGGATAAAACTCCATTTTAGTGAATTTTGCCGAAGGTTCCAAACCTCAACATAGCTCACTTTTTTGAGACAAAATATACCTGTTAGGGTATTGTTCCACGTGGAATTTTCAACACTCCCTATTTCTGATATGTTTTAAGCTGTCCCCTTAAATTTTTGGTAATTTAAAAGTATGTATAGCTTAAATACTTTCCAGAGGCGTTGCCACATTTAATATAATCTTATCACAGTTTATAGTTTTTCAAAAAATTTCCAAGCTATTTACTTTTTAATTGACGCCTGTAATACTGGGATTTTTTCCTACCAGAATGTCAAAAAAGTTTCTTCAAAAAGTTTTATAACCAAGATAATTAACATTAAAAACTTTTAGAGCTAACAAGCACCTTCGTAGAAAGTGAAGTGAAACGGATACCAGTAATCGAGTTTTCATTGCCATGGTTTTACATGTAAAATACTATTTTTTATCAAACTGAAAAACACGTTAAAATTGTAAAATTTATTCAACAAGATTGTGCTCAAATGTTAATAATTTCTGGACAATGTAGCAAAAATATTTCAAGAACGTGGAGGTTATTTGACGAAGGTTTCCCGAGAAAGCCCCATTACATAAGAAAAGAGTGAGATATATTTTCAAAAAGTCTTTGCTGTACGGTTCATTCCGCAAACTACTACAAAAAAGAAAATATCGAGAGTCTCCCGTCGGAGAGGCGTATGAGTCAAATCTTAAATTTTACAGGGAGTAGAAAAAACGATTTAAAAAATTAAAAACGGGTAGATCAAAAATGTGTTTATATTAAAATCGTTAAAAATACATTGATTTTCAGGAGGTATTATGAATAAACAAATTGTCCGGTAATTTTTAAAAATTTGGCTCATACGCCTCTGTGTTGCGCTGAAACATTCAAATATTTTAGATTGTGTGCATTTTATAAGTCAAAAAACATCTTCAAGCATTTATTTTTCTTATAATCTTTATTTGAACATAATATTAAAGTAAATATTAAAATATCTACATAGTTTCTTTTGCGCCTTCTTTTTTACAATTTTGATCTAACAGCAGCCAGCGGTAATTCATCTTCATCTGTTTGGGGATCATTGCCGATGGGAATAAGAGATTGGTATGCCGTTTTACATTCAACATCAAAATTTGCCGGCGGCCTCTTTTCGTTGAAATCGGCAAAACGTTGAATTCTTCTTCCCAAAACTCGTTTTTAAAATAATTAATATTTGGGTTTGCTTTCCTAAAACGTATCCAATTTACGTCTTTCCGTTTAACATTTTACCATCTTGGGTTTTATTTTGATATTTTGTAATTATAAAAATCCGGATGGGAAAGAACATTAACAATGTATGGCCAATTATCTTTTCTGCCAGGCTTAAAACATTGTGCCAATCACTAGGAAGGTAAATTGTTGCATATTCCAATGCATTTTCCTTTGTTGCATGCATTGAGTCTTATTCCATATGCGTATGCCAAGGCTTTAAAAATTTTATATCAATAATTCCGATATGTTAACTACAACTTGTTGTAACATGCATGCGACAATAGAGTTTTTATTTTGACCTGCCTGAAGACGTTACAAGATGTTTAGCATTAGTGGGAAGAGTCGAAATAAATTTCATAATAAACGTTGCAACTTCATTTGCTCCACGTTTTCCCTCGTACTCCGCCAAATGTAACAACGTCCTACCTTGATCCAACATCATATACAGTAAAATTGGAACTAGTCAAATAGGTTATAAAATATTGGCTTAGCATGCATAAGAGGGCAGTAGAATATTGCTTCTAGATCAAAATATGCAGAACAATAAGAAAATTCGTTTTTTGCAGTTTCGGCATCTTTCTTTTTTTCTAAATTAGCAGCATCCTTTCTTCTCATGTGCAATTCATATTTAGCTTTGTATTCTTCCTTTTCCTCGTCATCTAGTTGTTGATATTTATAACACCAACACAGATTTTTCCGGGGGATGCGATATCCAATATTTTTGTCTAGAAGAATTTGCCTATAAAGTGTTTCGGAAATTTTTGTATAGTTATTTTCTTCACAGAATAGTTTGTACAATTCGTGCATTTTCTTCTTATTTAGAATAGCTTCTAAAAATTCCTTTTGAGAATCTTTTCGGCACCAATGCGCCGGTACTCTTGGAAACGAATCGATATGATCTATTGCAATTTCTTTGGGTAGTGTAATACTTGGTTCGTGATGCCCCTGTTGGTCTGGAGAACACAAAGATATGCCGATCGCATTTAGCAAGCGCCGTCCGAACCATTTTTCTGAGATATCCAAAGACTTTAAAAAAGTGTTTGCAAACTTCATTCTTTTCCCTTTTTATACGGTAAAAAATATTTTTGCCAAAAGGCTCTTCTAGAGTTTTCTGTTTCTGTAACAGTTGCAATTAAAAACCCCTTTTGCTTTTCGAGGTTACCCCGCTTCCAAAATGCCTAAAAAGTTGTCTAAATTAATTATGAAATACGGAAAAATAATATTGATGCGACCAAAAAATAGCAATATAAACAGCAAAAGCTCGAAATTTTAATTTGTTATTAATTTCTCACCTGATATATTTTTCATTTCTTATTATCGTCAACTTTCTCGCTGTAATTTAGACTACACCCACAAATTTCATTTATATTTCTAGGAAATCTAGGTAGACGTAATTTTCCTGAAGTAGAATAATTGTATTCAATCCCTTGGTTACGATTTCCTTTCCTTACGCTTGATTTATCTAACTATTCGTTTCTTTTTCGTCTTCTTACACTTTTTCTACTTTTTCGTTGGTTTTCAAAACTCGGTTGTTCTTTATTATTTAACAAATAATCAGTATCTAAATCTATATGTTGGCTCTCAGTGTTTTTACTTTGGGGTTGTTTAGTACATTCTTTATTTTTGTGCTTACTAATATCTGCAGGATAATTTAAAACCTTATTAGGACCATCTTTTAATAGAAGATTATTTCCAGTTTTATTATTTTGTAAATCACTGCAACCTAAACGAAAAAAAGTTACACGCTAAGTGTAACGATAATACTATGCAAACTTACTAAGGAATTCATTTAGATCATTAGAGTCATACACGTGATAACCTAGTCCAGTTGGTAAATCCATAATGCTGCTAGTACTTGTAAAATCCTTGCCTGGAAAGGATAAGGCTGGTTATCTACAGCAAGTCAGAAAGGCGTAAGCGCCATATACAACGAATATCTACCTATAAGCTGGAAAATTTAGATTAATCATAGAGGCGTATGAACCAAAAAAAGTGAATGCGTTAAGTAGGTATGTAAATTAAACTAAAAACTGAATGTGTGGCTCAATAAAAATAGCAAGTCTTTGAAAATTGACGAAAAAAAATGGGGCTGATTATGTATAGCAGGTCAGAAAGACGTAAGAGCCATATACAACGTATATCTACCTAGAAGCTTAAAATGTATTTTGATCATAGAGGCGTATGAACCTAAATAAGTAAATGAGTTAAGAAATTATCTAAATTAAACTAAAAACATAATTTGTGGCTCAATAAAAATAGAAAAAAGAAATGTCGTTATTAAAAATATTTCTTAACATATAGTTATGATAAATTAATCGGGTGTTATAAAATTGAGGTTAAAGAACAAAAGAATTTCTGAATATTCTCACCTTCATTATTTTTAGGCGTCGTCTCTGTAGAATCGGGTTGCAATGTGGCTAGCTGAACTTTTTAGAACGTGAAATAATACGCCAAATTCACTGTTTCCGACAAAACACGTTGCGTATCGTTTCGCCGCGGTTCAGAATAAGAACTAGATAGTAAAGAATTTTGGACAAAATGTACTTAAATTAATGATAATGGTATGTAATACGCCTCTCTAATTTGACTTCCAACCCAGTATTTTAAGGCGTAAAGTCATACGCCTATCTGCCAAAAACCGATTGAATAAATTGGCGCATACGCCTTTAGTTTTTTTACATATAAATTGTTAATTTCTTACAAAAAAAATATGTCCATTTAACATATTGTGCGCATCTATGAGCTGTCGATGACATACAAATAGTCATTTTTACTAAAATTGACGAATACGCTCCTCAGACGCGAGACCCTCGATATATTCAGCCGCAGATTTGGGTTTCTTTCAAAATTATCAAGGGAATTCTATAAGTTCAGCAGCCCACACCTGCCAGCCCAATATCAAAATCTTCATTTAATAACCATGGAATGAAACCATTAGGTATGAAATTTGTCGCCGTTTGTACAATGAAAATATAGAATGACGTGTCCGAGTGTATTTTTAATCGACACAAGGAACATTCTTACGCACAAGAAAATAAAGACAGTCAGTGTAGTGTGCCCATCAGAGAAGGTCAAAGGAAGTGGAGATTTTCCGTTTGGCATGGAATTTTAAATTCACCGATAATAATTGGACCTTTAGTTCTTGACTGGCCAACTGTACATATGAAAAAAATTTAATGGCATTTTGGCTACTTTCACAGAAAAAATTCCGTTGGTTGCCTTTAAAGAAATTTGGTTCCAGCGGGATGATGCGTCAGCTTATAATTATGGTAGGGTATATAAGAAATTATCAAATGTATTTGAAGGCCACTGGATGGGGGAATACGGGACTTTTTCAAGCCAATATTGAGACTTGAATCTCCGGACAGCCGATTTATTTTTTTGCGAATATTCGGAAAACAAGGTGCATCGTGCGGAAGTGCCGACCAGAGAAAAGTGCAAGAGTGCAAAATGCTTATCAAAATACTTCTAGAGCAAGTGTTGGATATTCCGCTCATCGAGAATTCTTAAAACATATCGGTCTGTCTGGAAAGAATAGGAGAACTTTGAACAGTTTTTAAACTAAGTGGTATACGTATTGGTTATGCATTAATTCTTTAGTTCAACTTTGTAACTGTTTAAATGGAAATATCTCTATTAATTTCGAAATTAGACAGGAATATCGCGAACAAAATTCCTTTCATTTTATCTTCTTTTACACATGCTGCTATTTTAACTTTGTACCACAATTTTATTGATTTTAAATTTTCTATTAAATCCTACATATTTACATATTTTTGGCATAATACTTCATGTTTCAAAACAGCATTTATAATTGCTTCGTACTCATTTTCATTTAAATTTCTTATCTCTTCGACAGTTTTAATCTGAATTTCTTCGATATTGTTACTTCTTTCTCTATACACCGAATTTTTCAAATAGCCCCAAAGGAAGGTATCAATGGGATGTGGGTTGTTCGCGGGTCAGTTTATTGTTCCATATCTTCTCATCCACAATTGATTATTATGGAGAAAGTCTTTTACTGCCAAAATATCATGGGGAGGTGCTTCACCTTATTACCAAATTATTTTTATCGAGTTTGAAGTGGTAGATTATCAATAAAATGTTCCGTTTCATTTTCCAAAAGTTCCAACCGCACCAATCCTGTATTGGCAAACGTCCATGTAAAGCAATTGGCTCAATAGCTTGTGAATTTTCGTCGAACCAAATATGACAGTTTTTCGTATTATTAATACCAGCAGCACGGCACATATAACAACCAGCAATATCACATCTTCTTTTTTCGCATCTGCGCAAGTCCGCGCGCAAGATATTCCTTGGTAGGAAATCCGTCAAACTACCGCCAGCGGCGTCGTGTTCTTAGGGCTGGTTTATTTTATTGCTATTGGAGTTAAATCGAAACCATAGGCGTGTATTTGTCAAATAATTGACATTGTGAGAGACGAACGATGTTTATGACATTGAGCAATGCAAAAAGCCATGGTGTTTAAGCTATAAGAACTTGTACAAACCAGAGATATTCTTCCAAGAAGAATTTCTATAGATTTCCTGCTCATACAGCAAGGTATACATATATTTCATAACCCATTGATATTGGAATTTTATAATACGGCTCTGTTAAAGGAAAATCATACTTATATATATTTCAAATCCAGCCCTGACTTTTCCTACCCAACTGACATTAGCAAGGTCAAATTTAATTTTTCGCCTGACAGGTCGAGTAATATTGCTGGTTGTTATATGTGCCGTGCCAGCAGTAGTAAATATTAGGTTTGTTCATGTCTTCTTTTGTTCGTCGTTTAATTGTTGAACTGGCCTAATTTTAAAATCGTGGTATCCGTATTCACTTCTCAAAATTCTCTGAACTGTTCCATAACTAACTCTCTTCGTTCGTGGTACAAACCTTATATCTCTGACACAGTCTCTGATAGATTTTCTTGAATTTTCTTGGAAATAAAGCAATATAATAAAGCCCCCTTAAATTTTGGTATAAGATTCATTATGAAAAAATAAATATGCAGCTTTATCTAACTGTTTAAATCGGTCAGTTAGTTGACTGGAGAATTTCATCAGTTCAACTGTGTTCTTAACGGCTTCTTTAACGAGAAACACTTATATGGCTACAGTGGTCGTCATAAAGCAGAAGCACTTTTTGCTAGGGAATATTTCTTGTGGCCCTCAGCTTGTTAATAAATAAGAAGAATCCAGACTATTGGAAGAATTGGGATTTCTTCATCCATTCGTTCTTAGAGGTAGTATATAAAGTCCCCGGAAAAAAATGTGCAGATATCCAGCGTTATGGACAATTAAAGGTGGCAAGCAAGTACCACCCGCTGACACATGCTAAGACCGTAGTTGATTCTCTTCTAGAACCGCCCGAAACTAGGATTTTTCTCTTTTCATCTATGGCTTTAAGTCTTTTTAGATCACTGTGAAGGCCTGATTCGTCGGCATTAAACGCAAACGCGGCTTTTTCTTCAACTTCGAGGTCATTCTCTTTTAATACAATTTCAGACTTAATACAATTTCTAACTTTTCATAAGTCATTTACTATATGTGGTTTTCTCTCATTCTGCAAATGCTCTATTTTTTGTTTAGTGATAGCGCAGGATGTCGAGACATGAACGAGAGGTACCAATAGATCTTGTTACAAGGCACTGTGCTGTTTAATTTTGATTCTGTTGTATATTACGGCTTTTGAGACATGCCTTCCACTTCTTGCTAAGTTAAATTTTTATTCGACACATCACGCACAGCATTTTGGATATCTTGTAAAGAATATGGTGGTGGGTCCTTTTTTGTGTAGTTTCAGGGCATTCTGTACTCGGTAATAAAAGTTAATAGTTGTTTATTATTTAAAACGCATGTTAACATTTGGGTTGAGTTTCAAAATATTTTGGGGGCTGAGCTATTAGGTTTTTCTCAGAAAATGGCCGAAATGAAATTTTGAGAGAAACCTAATCCAGCACAGTTCAGCACACACTGCCGATTAAAGCACAATTCATTTTTTTATGATCTGATTTCCAAAATTTGGGGGGGGGGGGGCTGAGCGTGAAGTTAGCCCCCCATCTTTTTCCCTACAGTATCGAAACGGCACAGTTCAAAATATCATGGGCACATTAAAGCACACTACAGATTGAATCACAATCCATTTTTGTTTCATCTGATTTCCAAGATTTTGGGGTGGCCGAGCATCAAGTTAGTCCCCTATTAGGATTTTATCAGAAAATGGCTAAAATATTGGGGTGGCTGAGCGTCAAGTTGGACCCCATCTTTCTTTTCCCTATAACTTTGGTATCGAAACGGTACGGTTCAAAATATCATCGGCATCGTAACGCACACTTTGAGCACAGTAAGTGGTTACAAATTTTTTAGGAAATTCGAATGTGGGGCCCAACTTGACGCACCTCACTTTAACTTAAATCACGCGACAAGCGGTCTGTAAATGGGGAATCACAGACGTTATGTTAATAAACATGAAGATAGAAGCGGATAGCGGATGGACGGATTGCCAGTACCATAGAGATAAAACATCGATATCGATATGCGGTTGAGCATCCGATTCGCATCCAAGACAAAACCATTTATTGCACTCAAGCTTATAGCAACAATTAACCAAATACTCCCAAAATATTTTTTATCTCATGATATGCAAAGATATCTTAGTACCTACCTAATTTTCATCTCGATAGAGACATAAAAGAAACGCTTATTTAACAGTATTAATTCTGATATCGGCATTTAGCACCATCTAATCGATGTTTAAGCTTAATGCATGTACATTTTTCGAGATAAGGCAGCGACTTTGACATTTTACTGGCCAAGAAATAAAAAACGTTGTTTAGTACCACATTATCGGATCTTGGTGGGCCCCCAAAGCCAGTGGGTCCATGTTCAGTGAACGCCCTAAACACCCCCGCCACTCTGATTTATTGCATAGGTTAGAGAAAACGACTTCTCCGACGACTGATTAGTTGACTAAAATTTAGTAAATATACGTTTTAATTTTCCCTTAATTTGGAAAAGCAATAAGAACATATTTTACTAGCTAATTTGATAAGTGCTATCATATAAGTGCTAAAAATACACTTACCCAAAATACTGGCAAGGGAACACAATACTTCCTATTTATAGCGCAATTATTGAATGGGATGTTTACCACTAATCAATTGGAATTCGCAATCCAATCATCTAGGTATTTAATATTCCACTCGGTATAATATTTTTCATAGTATGTTAACTTACTATAGAAAATTAACTTCTATAAATTAGCCAATTTAATTTACTTTCCTTTACACCCCACAAACACACATGAAACACCCATTTGTGCTGTCGACGTGCCATTGTTTGCTTTTGTCATATTTGGCCCTATTACTTTGTTCTTTTAAGAGACAATATCATTAGGTGATGAAACTTGTTTTCGATATGTCAAGGAAAGCCTTTGTTTGATTTACTTTAGCTTTTGCTTAATATTTCTGAAGAATGTGATTGACTGATTGATTGTTTGAATTGATTTAAATAACTTTTGTCATTGTTACAACAGAAAGAAGATAAATGATAAATTAGACTAAATATATGTTTTAATTTTTGTTATAATTTAAGTTCGATTGATACCTAATTGTTGCATAAATTCAATACGCCTGTTATATTTCACCTTGATATAATGATGCCTTTTCACCTGTAGTTTGTGGGACCTGTCGAAGAAAGGGCATTTTTTACTGGGAATTGACAATGAATAGGAGATTACATTCATATTGGTAGTATTGGAAACAAATAGAATATTGCAACATGAATGAACGTTTTATTACTCAGATATATAACGGACCTCTTTACAGATTGCTATGCTAAACCCTTAATGGGCAAAATTTTCTTGAAGATATTTTATATAAAAATCACAGTCACTGCAGTTTTTAGGAGGTTCTTTTTTTATCATCATATATTAACAGGTAAACCGTATTATCACAGACCATTTAGCTCCAAATAAGAGGAGACTGTTTATTTCGACGCGACGCTCTCTGGAAGGCGTGGAGATCACCCATGTATTTACGGCTTAAAGAATTGCGTTCAGCAGGTGCAGTTTTCAGATTACTATGGAAGTGCAACCAACAAAAACTAACCCAAGGCATGCTCAAAATGAAGGAAAAAACTTTTCTTCTACCACCATACGTAAAGTACTCATTTTACGCACTCTCTAACATTCGTAAAATAGGCCTTTTTGACTTGAAGTGCGTAAAGTAAGTTATTTTACGCACTAGTGCGTAAAGTAAATCTGACATATTTTTTGACGTTTAGGGCAGTGCGTATAAATAATATATATAATTTATTTTACGCACTAGTGCGTAAAGTATTTTAATATTATTTTTGTTTTTTTCATATATTTTTCCGTAGTAGAAAAAATTTTGTACGCTACTCATGCGTAAAGTACCCTTTTTTTAATCATGGGATTATGGACAATATTCCATTAGTAAAAAAAGGGTCACTTTACACACTTGTTGCCTAAATAACTATTACAAACACAACCTTAAAAAAAAAAACACACGTCTTGCCACCGACGGGAATCGAACGCGGGCCGCCACATCACAAGCACAGGATCTGACCACTGCACTAAAAGACCTGTTGAAATCAATTCATTACACCGTAAAGACATGGGTAAGCTCCACGCCTTCCGGAGAACAGCATTTTTTACAGCAATTCTGAAAACACTTGTTTTCCAAACTTGAAAGCAATTTTAAAATAGCTCGTTTTCCTAATGAATCTGATATATCATCCTCGTTCCCTTGGTAAATGACAAGTAGTCTTGGAATAAGTTAGAGCCTACACTTTGAAGCCTCTTTTCGCGCGTTTCATAGGTCTTTAAACCCAGTTGGAGTGAAAGACTCAGAACATAGCTGCGAGAAATAAGGTTGTCAGAATAAGGCATCCCACGAGCTGGCATTTTCTGATTATCACTTAGATCAGCGGTCGCCAACCTTTTCAATATGTTAGGCTACTTTGATAATTTTGGAATAAACAGTGAGCTACTTAGTCATAAGGCAAAAAAAATAAATAATGCATAGTTGTATTCGACACACATGTATAACTAATAATAGAACAAATATATTACTAATACATACTACATAATTAACTACAACCATACCTACCAATCGCAAGGATTTGAAAATTAAACAAAATTTTTATACAGTCACAATGGTATGTCACATAATATTTCATAAAAGTGAATAAAAATAGCAAACAAATAACGTACTATTTTAAACAAAAATATGTGCTGATAAAAAAATGCATGTTCGATAAGAAGGATGACACTCATTTATCGATAATATTTTAATGTTTGCAGTTTAGTTTAATACAGCCGTTCAAATACAATTATACGAATGTTCATCTGGAAGTCAATTGCGGTATCTGTTCTTATTAAACTTCATATTTGAAATAGTAGATTCACACAAATAGGTTGAACTAAATAGCGTTTTCACTTTCAAGGCAGCACGACAAAAAACTGAATATTTGTCTTTACTTAAAATAGGGCAGTTATATTTTGTACTTGAGACTAACGATTTTAAGGCAAAATAATTTTAAAACGCAATCACTTCCATTTCCCTTTCTATTCACCAAAGTTCTACATAACACAAGTTGCAAACTGTTGGATATCAATATCCCTGAAAGGTGAAACAAAAAGCTGCGCCATTAAAGCCATTTCGCTGAAATCCTTAACACGATTTTTGAAGTTTTCCTTCAAGTTAGGAACTACCTATGCATGATATTTACTATCATAGGGTTCCAATGGACTTCGAGACATCTTTTCTGAGACAATACGAAAATGCTTGGCATCACGGTTGATTAGGGTTTGGCCCCAAAACTCGAGCTTTTTGATTAATGCATTTATACCAAAAATCGTTTCCGCTGGTTCTTTGTCTCTCTCCTGAAACTATAAATTAAGTTCATTTAATTTTTCTGTAATGGACACAAGAAATCTGTACGCCAAATTGAATTTTCAGTTCCGGAATCGGTTCATCGCGTTGTTTCAAAAATTGAACTGTGGCAGATAGGACATCATTGAAACGTTTCAGCACTCGTCCTCTACTTAACCATCGAACTTCAAAGTTAAGAGTACAGCTCCCTGTATTGACAGTCAATTTCATCGGCAAAGGTTTTGAATAATCTTGTTGACAATTTTCATTAACAATTTCATAACGTAGTTTAGTTTTAGAACATAATCCATGCTGATCGATAATGCAGTGGTAACAGAGGAATTGTGGGAAAACTTTCATCTTTACGACATAACGATACCAGAACGCTATTACCACACACCATACCTGGAACGCCATCCGTTGTCAAGCCTACCATTTTCGATATTGGAATATTTTCAAAAGAAATAATAAACGAGAAAACGACTCCTGCCAGGTAATATGTCCTTTCAATGGAGTAAACATCTAAAGATCTTCTTTTATCGTTAAATCACTAAAAACTATCCTGAGAACAAGGCCATCTGGGAGGTGAGAACCACATCTGTTGATTCATATAGTTCCAGCATTGTCTTTAAACAAAGGTTCCAGTGAAAAATAAACACAGTTACATACTCGTGTCATCACTATGCTAATAATACGGTTGCACAAATTTTATAACTGAAACTATCTCGTCTTTATTTCTAAAGTTGGCAAATAATGAATCTGCAGGTTCTAAAAATGCTCGTTTTATCATTTTCCCGTCTTCATAAACTGTCTTCCTTTGTAAAATTATCTGGAACACACGGTATGATGCTTTAGTTGCAGCCCTATTTTTGTCGACAGTTTTTAAGTATAATGAGTGTTGTCCAATTAATTGGCTTTTTAATTGTTTCAGTTTCTTATGAAAATAATTTGTCTAAATATAAAACGTTGGCTCTTGGAACAAGAACATTATATATAAATAAATCTGTATTCGTGGTATTGTATGCCCTGTACCTTCTTTTATGACAGTGGCGAACACACTAAAGGGCGGGAGATCCTATGGCGCTCGACGAGCGGTGTGTGTGCGAAAATGTTGATTGACACGGTTCTTGAATAGTTGTAGGTTGTAATTAAGGGGAAACAGACGTCCTGGGAGTGAGTTCCACAGTGATGCAGTGCGCCAGACAAAGGAGTTCTTGTAAAGCGATGTTCTAGGTGTTTCCAGTTATACGACCAACTGGTGCACTCTTGCCGTCAGTCGTGACTATCTGACAGGTGTTGCCAGGGGCGAAATGAGGCGAGCGAAGTCCTGAGAACATCTACCTTGAAGTATCTGTAAAACAGGGACATATCGGCCACATGTCTGCGGTGTTCTAGACTATCCAGATTACAGTCAACTCCGGGTCGTCGATGAGATACACAGGTCTCTACTGAATGGAATCCAGCAACTTTTGGATGTGCTTTGGTGCGACATTTCAAATGTGTGAGCGATATTCTAAGCACGGTCTTATTTGCGCTTTGTAGAGCAAGAGCCACTGCTGCGGTGTATACAGTTTTTTTTTGCGACATAGCGCACCTAGCTTCTGGGAGGCAGATTTTGCGATGTTAGTGGTCATGTCAGGACATATTTCTGTTGACCGAGACACCCAGTAGTCCTACTGATGAGGATGAAGGAATGTTCGATCCTGCCATAATGGTGTCAGTTCCCGCCGTATTGGTCCTCTTGGTATACGTGACTGCTTGGGTCTTTGCTGAATTGAACTGGACCAAATTCCTGTCGCCCCAAGTTTGAACTTTCTCCAGGCCAGATTAATTGCTGTAATCTACTCCTGTCTGCGGTGATAAGTCTCAGTAACTAAAGGTTTTTCTGATCTGAATTGGGAGACAAGGGTACTGTCATCTGCAAACCTGTAAACAAGATTATTCGTTTCGGTCAGCAGGTCATTAATATAGATGAGGAACAGCATTGGTGAAAGTATTGCGTCCTGAGGCACGCCCGCGTTAATGGTGAATCTGTCTGAAATACGTCCATCAACTGTAACATGCGGAGATCCGTTCTGAAGGAAGCATCGGCCTCAGACTCATTCATTTGGTGGTCCCTAGTCTGACATGGGTAAGAATGGGGTTTGTTGGGTCACTCCCCAGTGATCAGCTCCAAACTTTGTACTTTGGTGTTCTCCAGCCTGGAGGAGGACGATGGGATTTAATGGGCCACATCTCGTGGCAAACTCGGAATGGCGAGGGCGTCACCCCGTAATCAAACTGCTCTCACCAGTTTGACGTTCCTGCCTGCTAATACAATGCAGCCCTTCTTGTCACAAACTGTCATTGATCAGCTTACACAATATCTTTGTACATAGCACTGAAATTAGTCAAAACGCAATTCTTCCTATAGGGCATTATCCGAAGAAGCTCAAGAATCTAGGAATATAGATTATCGCAGATTTTAACTATGCAATACAGGAAAAAATCAGGCATATCAACGAGTACTGCCTTATTAAATATGCTTTTAATTACATCTGATCCGATAGTTAATAGCTACAGGGAAATATCTAGAAAAAGTTATGAAGCCTATCCTAAAGAGTTGCTAGAATTGCTTATACCTCCTTATATTGCAATAAAAGAAACTGCAGAGGTTGGGAAAGACTTCAAAATACCTACATCAGTATCTAATCCTTATTTTTTTCAACATTAAAATAAAATATGCAGTTATACTGCACTTCATGTGTACCACTCTTTAATATGAATGATGTTTTTCTGAATCAGGGAACTTTTCTTCTTTTTACATAACACAGCAGGATTAGAAGGAATATAATTGATATTGCCCGCAACAATTTTATTACAGTTGTTCCGCCATTTGGTAGGTACTTCCGACCACAAACTTATTAGAACGGTTTGTGAATTGCCACTTCTACAGAAAGATCCACCATTGCTTCGCAAAATCTGGCATTACAATCCTGCAAACTGGGACGATCTAAGGGAGTTCTACCTAGATTTTCCTTGGCTCGACGTCTGCTTTGGCACTGATGACCCTTCAGTCTGCTGCGAAGAGATTAAGCAAGTAATCTTCTCAGGAATGGAAGCATACATCCCAAATTCCATCAAGTAACCGTCAAAAGGAAAGCCCTGATTCGACAGAAGTCACAGCAGATGCGAAAAAGCTGTAGGTAGGAAACAGCCAGCCTACAAGTACTGGCAGCAAAATCAGCCCGCTGAAAATCGCAATTATTTTGTCGACGCGGGAAACGAACGCAAACGTGTGATCGACAAAACTAAGGACAAATACAATCAAAGGATCAGGAATAAACTTTTGCAATGCTCCAGTGGCTCGAGGAATTTCTGGTTGATAGCAAAAGCAGTAAGTAATAACTTTACAAAAACGTCTCTCCCACCATGACAGACGAAAGTGGCAAGTGGGACTACAGCAAAAAAAGCAAACATGCTCTCCAAACGATTTTCATCGCACTCTACCATAAACTCTTAAGGTAAGCGTAGACTGGCCGGAGCCGAACGAGCCGAACGCGCCGACCGAGCCGAAACAAAATATTGTAACACTGTGTTGAACAAAGGTGCGCAGACCATCCGGAGCCGCAAGAATCGAATTGCCTTCGTTCAACACAGTGTTACAATATTTTGTTTGGGCTCGCTCGGCGCGTGCGGCTCTGGCTAGTCTGCGCTTACATTTAGACGTCCGCCAAGGCAAGGCTCTCCCCACCATATCGAACATCAACACTATCATGGCAGAAGTAAAATTCATCACCGTGATATTCGTAAAATCCTTAAAGAAATAGATACGCAAAAGGCATCAGGACCGGACGAAATACCTGCCGTTAAAGAATTGCGCCAACGAACTAACACCCGTTTTTTCCGGACTTTTTTCTTAGTCTACCGAAAAGGGATTTATCCATGTTCTTGGAAAGTCGCTCAAGTGCAACCTGTTCCAAAAAAAGGCAAGAAAACCACGCCCTCAAACTATCGCCCGATTGCCTTGCTTCCCATAATCTCCAAAGTCATGGAGTGTAGTCAATCAGCAACTACTCAAGTACCTCAAGAACAACAGAATAATCAGCGATAATCAATACGGCTTTCGCAAAGAGAGATCGACAGGAGATATATTCGCCTATGTCACTCATATATAGAGTAGGGCAATTGAGAACCATGGAGAGTTTCGAGCGATTGCGTTGGATATTTCGAAGGCATTCGCCAGAGTTTGGCGAGAAACTGCCGTCCTTCGGACTACCAGCCTCTCTCTGCAGCTGGCTTGCCAGTTTCCTTAAGAACCGATCTCTGCACGTTGCAGTTGATGGATACATCTCAGACACATGCACCATTAACGCGGGCGTGCCTCAGGGCGCAATACTTTCACCAACCTGTTCCTCATCTATATTAATGACCTGCTGACCGAAATGAATAATCCTGTTTACAGTTTTGCAGATGGCAGTTTGGAACAGTTCAATGCAGCAAGGACCCAAGCAACTTCATGCAGGACCGACCATTCCTTCATCCCCGTCAATCGGACTACTGGGTGTCTCGGTCGACAGCCATATGTCCTACAGTGGCGGCTCGTGGGTTGTTACTATACATGGGCACAAAAAAGTAGGAATTATTAAATATTTTTGAAAATGTATTTCAATCAAGGAGCCACCGTAAATAATATGTGCATACTTAATTAGAAAGAAAATAATAATTATATTTCTAAGAAAAATAAACTAATAACATATTAAAAACCACTTAATATCTACATATTATTTATTCATAAAAAAAAATCTGCCCGCCTTTTTGTCTCGCACATTACATCCACAAACCCACTCATATTTTTCATAAAAGTCCAAATTAAACTTTCTCCTATGTTCTCGGCTTTTAGTTTTGCTTACTTCTTCAATTTTTAAAGATGGCATTGGCCGCCCCAAACGTTTTATTTCTAAACGTTCGGCATGCGATAATTGAGTTTTAATTATATTATCTACTGCATTCATATTTCAAAACTAAAAACATCCACTAAAACTTACAAAAGGTTGCAAATATTTACGTAAATAATTAACGTAATGGTAATTAAACTGGCAACTAAATCAAACTGCGATAATACAAATACAGCCGACTGATTGCATATTTATAATCCAGTAAAAACAATAAGGTCACGCTGGCGGTTCGGCCCACAGCGTTTCGCTTAGTTAACGTAAATGTCCATATCGTCGCGGAACGTATTTTTGGTTGCCTATCCATTTCCAAATAAAGTGCAAGATAATGCAAGGGCCCGGAATAAGCGTGCCCGAAGCCTGTTTGATGCATTTAAGAGCCATGATACACACAGCGGTTTTCGACGAATCGGCTGCCGAGTCGGCGACCATGACACACACAGCTGTTTTTGCCGCGGCGCGGCTCATGCTTATGATGACGTGACGAGGCGGCTAACAAGCAGCGACTCGTCAATCACCGCCGTGTGTGTTCTTCCCCATTTGCAAAGTATATTATAAGCGCCGAGTCGACGTCCTACTCGCCAGCCGATTCGGCAAAAACCGCTGTGTGTGTCATGGCTCTAAAGTAGGATCGCGCACCGTTAGAGCACCACCAGGCCGGAGTATTAGTACATAACACCATTTTATAATAACACACTATTATAAAATGATAATACATATTATGATTGCGTTGGTATGTAATTGTTGTAATTGTTGTTGATAAATAATAATAAAATATTTTTTTGTTTGTGTCGATTTTTCCGGCCCGGCCCATGTGCCCTTTAAGACCAACCGCCACTGATGTCCTAGCATGACCACGTTGCTAACATCACAAAATTAGCCTCCCAAAAGCTTGGTGTACTATTTCGCAACAAAAAACTGTACACATCGCAGCAGTTGCTCATGCTCTACAAAGCGCAAATAAGACCGAGCTTAGAATATTGCTCACACATCTGTGGTGCCGCGCCAAAGCACACCCTAAAGCTGCTGGATTCCATTCAGAAGAGAGCTGTGCGTTCCATCGGCGACCCGGAGTTGACCCGGAATCTGGATAGTCTGGAACACCGCAGACATGTGGCCGAGATGTCCCTGTTTTACAGATACTTTAACCGCAGATATTCCCAGGATTTGGCCCACCTCATCCCGCCCCTGGCAATGCCTGTCAGACAGTCACGACAGACGGCAAGAGCGCACCAGTTCGTCTTACAACTGGAAACACCTAGAACATCGCTTTACAAGAACTTCTTTGTCTGGCCACTACATCACTGTGGAAATCACTCCCAGGACATCTGTTTCCCCAAATTATAACCTACAACTATCCAAGAACCGTGTCAATCAACATCTTCGCGCTCACACCGCTCGTCGAGCGCCATAGGATCTCCCTTTTCTGTATGTGCCACTGCCATAAAAAAAACCTGACCTGGGATATTATATTAATACCTCATTTGCTTCAGTTAAAGGAGAAGAAATAAAAATATCTTCTAAAATAATTTTGTCCACCTAGTCTAACTAAAATACTGTGCTGCGGTGCAATTTTCGATTTCGAGATATAATTTTTCTTTTCTACAATGCAATTACCTCTGTAATTATTCGATAATTGCATACCTCTCATGGGACTTTTTATACACAAGGGAAATATTTTTCAATAGAATAGCGGTACTGGTTGTAAAAGAGCCCTCTCTTATAAGAGAATTTTATGACTTTTTTATTTGTTGGCATAGAGTTGTATGATACCGTAAGGGTTTCAAGATTTTACCTTAGTACACAACTACACAATTGGGTACCTAACGTTTTTTATTTTAATTACGCCGAAGACCCAACAGAATTAATTATATCAAAATATATAAATGGTTAGCATGACAAGCTATTGTTTGCTATCTTCAGGTTACATTCGTTCCAGTAGTATATACCTGGCTTGCTTTGTCCGCTACGTTTCAATATTGACATAAGGGAGCTATCAAATATCTTACTAAATGAATTAGGTATTATTTTATTTCCAATATCATAATTATATTACTTAATAATAATTGTCCTAAAATATTGGATATTAATCCATTTGTGATATTTTAATGACAAGCTGAATATATTTTTTGTAATACCTATATAAAACACGTTCACGTGAATAGGTAGCAATACTAGCAATATAACGTGCTAAAACATTGCACAACAAAGTGTGTGTGAAAGTACAATTATTTATTATACAAGTTTATAAGTGCCTGTTTTGGTACGAGCATCGTACCGTACCATACGATTACGGATGTGTAATAGTATTTGAATAGTGGTATATTTAAAAGAAAAATAGATATGTCTATCGCTGATTCTGACCTTAACAGAATTTTAAATATACCAATAATAATCGTCTGTATAATTAACACTATATGAACATAGTTTATAGAAGCAAGACTAGTTTATGCCAAGGAACTCCAGACCCAAGTTTATAACATACCTGATTTACAATAATACAATTTTTCTTTGTATTTAATACATAAAGCGTTTTTCTAAGTTTATCCGTCGGATAAAGTTATTAGTTGACTCGAGAAGTGATGAAACTACATTGTTGTTTATTATCAAATCTTAGTTTATACAACGAGCATAAAAAATACTGTTATTTAAATATATTGCTCTACAAAATACATCGAAATGTTAATTCTCCTAAAAGTCCTAGATGTGTAAACATCTTACGCGGCGGCGGTGCCCGCCGGCAATATGAAGGTAAGAGCCATGACACACACAGCGGTTTTTGCCGAATCGGCTGGCGAATCGGACGCTGACTCGGCGCTTATAATATACTTTGCAAATGGGGAAAAACACACACGGCGGCCATTGACGAGTCGCTGCTTGTTAGCCGCCTCGGCACGTTATCTGATGCATGCGCCGCGCCGCAGCAAAATCAGCTGTGTGTGTCATGGTCGCCGAATCGGCAGCAGATTCGTCAAAAACCGCTGTGTGTGTCATAGCTCTAAATCTCGGCGTTCGGCGTCTCGGCCACGATACACCTACACACGGTATGTCAGCGCGCATGTTGTTCATTGTTCTCCGTCATTGTCCCACCTGTGACGTCACGTGCGTCGCAAAATTTAAATGTATGTATGCCAATCTTATGGATAGGATTATAAGAACTACGTTTATTTCTTATATATCATGCATATTAAATATGGTTGATCATTTAGTGGGGTACATTTAATTGGATTTAAGAATATCTTGATATATTTACCCACTGACAAATTAATGTAAGAGTAATAGAAATACTTAATATATCGTATACATATGTAATAAAAACTAAAAATGGGTATTTGAAAATAAAGCAGGTCATTATTAGTTTTAAAATAATATATTTAGTACAGCAGCAAATACAAACATGGAACATGCAAAAATTACTGAATGACAAAAATAAAGGCCTTAAAAGATCACCCAACTATTAATGACTTTTATTATCTTTTTCAATGGGAATTAAAAGAAACTAAAAACAATTAATTAACATTAAAATATATAATTTATTAAAAATACTTAATATTATGTCTTTTTTTTCATTGTTTGCAAATTTTGATACTTTTCGGTCTAATTTTTTTTTACATTTTCAAAGCTTATTTTACGATTAAGATCTCGAAGTCTAACGTATGCGTGGGTTCTTGACAAACAAAGGAGAACTTCGTAAGGAATTTTAATATTGCCATCTAGCCTGTTCATAGTTCTTTGGACCAACTTTTTAAATAAGAATTTTCCACTTGCCAAAAATTCTCCATGCATACTGTTAAATTCGGACTCCATTAATTTAGTAATTTGTATCAAATCTTCATTTGGATACAACAGATTTCCCCTTGAAATAAAAGTAAGCCAATTTTGTAACGACTTATCTATTTTAATTTTTTTAGTTTCAGTTCCTGTTCCTAAGTTATATTTTCCCCTAAATTTGTGAGCAACATATCCGGCCATGGGCGTAGACAGGGGGGGGGGGGGGCAGAGGGGGCCGTGCCCCCCTCCACTGGGAATTTAACCGACTCATTTTTCAACATACCATTCATGCCATGCTATTGTTTTTTTAACGATTTTAGCGACTTTTGGGTAAAAATTGGGCGTAGCACCGCCAAAATTGTCCGGCTTAACCTCCACCTACAGGTACCACTGCGACCTTATCTATGTCTTAATGAGAGGCGCGTAATTGGCTAGGTTGTGAGGTGACGCCATGTCTTCGTGATGCAACGAGTTGTTTGTAAGTCAGCAGATGGCCTAGAGGTGTGCATGGTCAGCCTTCACTTCGGCGGCCCGGGTTCAAATCCCGTCGGTTTGTTTTTTTTTAAGTAAACAATTTTGTTTCTTGTTTTTTTGGGTTTCTCTTGGGTATGGCTTGGGTTAGCACTTGGTTAGTTTCCTTCTCTTGAGCACCGGAGCGACTAGCGAGCAGAGGGCTATATACCTGCCAATTGCAGGTCTTTAAACTGCATACATTCATAAGTGCACTCGTATCTGAAATATTGCGACCGGGTAATGCGAAAAAGGCTAACTAATATTATAAATGCGAATGTGTTTGCATGTTTGTTTCTTACGCTTTCACGCATAAACTACTCAACGGATCATCATGAAATTTTGTACAGTACTTTTCCGAGCCTAAGTTGGGAAAAGGTACCGGTTTGGTTCGAAATGACTTTTTCTTAACTACTTATTCACTTTCCACGGGCCTCTGGCTCTCTGAGACACTTCCCGCGAGTTGTTCAATACTGTTTAAACATTTGAGCAGCGTAACTAGTTATCAAGCGTGAAGACTTTTTTCAGACTAACTTTTCCGAGACCCCATATTTTTGGGCAGCGTAACGTGCTATCGTGCGTAATGAATCTTTCTGATTACTTTCTCCCAAAGATGTTTAGCTTTTTATACCATCTTTCAAGGAATGCTTTTTGGTTGTGCTCCTCAAAAAATCTAGAGTCAGCACGTGCCCAGCTAATAAAATGTTTTTTTCTTCAAACGTCAGTAAATCCATCATTACTCGACTGTGTAGGCGGCAGTGAAGTTTCGTTTTTCCTCCGCCGGAGCTTTACTTTTCACTTTTCCGCCGGCGGAGGTAAAAGTGTTGTCATATCAATATAGATACAATACAAACATACATCAAAATAAGCGTCAACAACTCAAGAGTTATTTGCGCTAAATTTGTATTTATCACTCAATTTGTGACTGCATTTCTAAAAATCACTAATTTAGGAGCAAATTGGTTATTATTTAATCGAACTTACTCAATAACTGCTTATCAATACGGAATTAAAACGCAATCGAAGACGCAATTTAAAAAAAATAATTATTGTTGACAGTGTCCACTGACAACTTTATGTGACTTTACTATAGCAACAAACTGAGCCTATTCACCGACACCGCACCGGTCTAAGCCGCCTTGCGAACCCACTTATCTTTAATATTAATTATTACTATTAAAAAGAGACGTTTTTGCATTAATTTGTCGACATTTGAAGAAAAAACAGCATATTTTATTTGGAGGAAAAGTTACTTTTCATGGCTTGCTCTCTATTACCAGCCTCACTTCGTTCGGCTGTTAAACACGAGCGCGCCATGAAAAGTATTACTTTTCCTCCATATAAAATAATATACTATTGCTAAGAACACTTGAAATTCGTAAGTCTCCGAAAATTTTAATGTGGCAATTAGCGCTTTAACATGTTTTGTAAATTCCAACCTCGGTTTTAGTACCGCCCCGTGCTTCAAAAAGTTGGTTATTTCAAACATGATATTTGCATTTCAGTCTCAGGTCTTTCCTCGTTGAATATTCTTAATAAAAATGACTCCTGACCTGACCAAGGTTTTTTTTAGAGCAAAGTGTTGAGGGGATCTGTTTTTGAGGCGTGCAACTAGTGGGTGATAGTTCTTGTAGTTAAATCATCTATCGCGTTATAATGCAGTCGAAAAAAGAAATAAAAGTCAGCTGCGAGTCTTATTTTGGTTATGGTGAAGTTAAACACAATGCCAGTTATTTGGAAAATATCCCAATAGTAAGTTATTTTATTTGCTATTGTTGTGCATTTTCCTGAATTTTCCTTAGGTAAAATAATTATTTAACGCGGTTCGGGGATTATGTCTTAAAACTTGAATTTCAATTTTATTTTTTTTTAAATAAAATTATTATTTTATTTGTTCGCACTTGGCGAACTAGTGCAAACTGGAATTATTTTTAAATCAATTTAAAATAATTCTGAAAATAATTTGTTGAAACAATTTAACTAGTTACCTACTAACTCTGATTCATTACAGTATATCACGAAAACTATCCGGTGTATTTACACGAGCACCCCACATTACTTAAATTCACAAATTACTGAAGAACAAACAGCTCTATTAGTATTTCTAAAATGAATAATAAAAGAATATTTCATTTTATAATTCAATTCTTCAAGGTACCTTGAGACATTTTTATGCGGTTTCTTGTTGATTAGCACAAGAAAATACACAAGAGTCGGCTATTTCAATTCCAGATAATTTGGCTCTAGGCCAGTGTTGTATTAGAAGTTTGATGTCAGATTTAATACCACCCGCTGTAGGTTTAGATTTAAGTACTAGTACTATAAATTTTCAGTTTATACAGGGTAAAATGTTCGGTAACTTCAGTAAATATATGACAAACTCTCGGAAGCGTGAAGAGAACGTTAACATAAGTCTAGCATTTTATATAAATTAAGAGATTTATGATTGATCTTGAATTAAAAAACGCATTTTGTTTATCACTATTTTTAAAACATTTTACTCTAACTTATTAACTCAATTTGACTAGTAATAAATTAGTACGTATTGTTAGGCAAGTTGATTTGTTATTGTAATATAATTTAATGCTGTTAATAAAAAAATTAATTATTAATTTCAAATGTGTAATTACTGTTGTTAATAGATTGTAAAAGAATTAGATTTTCTCTAATGTTTCGAACCAAATGAAGAGTAGGTACCTTTTTTTAAGAGAAATACCTAATATTAATAGTATGTTAAACCACAAGTTTCGAAAAGACTCTTTGCACACGAAGGAGACAACCTGCTGGCTCGATCTCATAGGCAAGAAACACAAGTCGAACTAGTGTACAAAGAGGTTTTCAAACGAGTTTTATATTATATTTTTTCTTCGACTGCGAATAAAAAACACGAATCGTATTTTTTGTGTAACTTTTTTTATTATAAAATTGAACTAAGGACAAAAAAGAACTAATATTTAATGGTAATTGTAACGTTGAGGAAGTTTTTCAAGATTAGGATTCATACCAGTTTTCGGGGAGTAGTTCCGAACTTGGTAAAATTCCTGCAGAATCAGAAATTTGTTTGGAAAAACTTTGAAATAGGATTTTTTTACGTATTTAGCCAATAAAACAACAAAACCCTGACAGTTGCTGAAGACCTCAGCCTATTTGAAATGTAGATTTTTGACGTTGCTGTTCTGATAGGACCAAGCCCAAAATGACAGTAAATGCGTTTCCAAAGATGATATATCCGTGTGCAAAGTGTTTTGCGCACATGTCACGCGAGCTTTCTTGTGCAAAACGCAAAACTTTTTCTAAGGCCAGCTTTTCTAAAAATGTCTTTTTAAGCATAAAGAACTTAAAAACTAGCAAAGCAGAATATATTATACAAGGCGCTCCTTAAAAAGACACAACTTTGGTTTGCTGCTGTACTTTGAAATAACCTGGAGAACATTTTTACTGTCAGTAATAAACGACACCTTATTACCTATAGGGGTTCGCGAGACTATGGTCTCGGTCTCGGTCTTGTCTTTTTGACCGAGACCGAGACCTGGAAATTAGAATCGAGACCGAGACTTACCTATCGAGACCGAGACCAAGACCGAGACCAAGGTACAGAGACTCTCGGTCTCGGTCTCGAAAAAAAATTTTATTTGTTGAATTTTCAAAACTTATTTTTCTGAAAAAATCAAATTTTTATGTATGTTATTGGCAATTTATGCCAACGGAGTCCAATCAACCAAAAAATTGAAAAATCGTGCAAATCCGTGTATAACGCTTGTTTATTTTAAATTGGGCTGTTTCTTTTTATGATTCTAGAAGAAAGGTTATACTATACTGTTATGTACATAATATGTAATTATGTAGATAACTTATTTTGAGCCATTTCAGCAATAAACAGCTATGAGTTTTCACATTTTTCGTAATATCGACAAGGTAATAAAACATCGCGTATCCATTAAAACAACTGGATATCTGCTTCTGGTACAACCGTGTCAGATTAGTATATTAAAAGATGGCCACCTTTGACCATATCCACTTATACAGTATATACCGTAATATACCTATACAGGGTGTGGTAGTGGACGAAGCATTAGCCCTGTAGTTATTGGTAAAAAATACCTTAATTTTTTCTATAAACATATATCAAGAAACGCCCCTTACGAGCCTCTTAAAGGTGGGCCCCTAAAGATGTTTTTTTTTCTAATTATTTCCAAAATTGTGTAAAATAGAGTTTTAAAATTTTGGAATTCCCGTAAGTACACTAAGTTTAATATTTAAAATTCGGAAATGGAATAAGAAAAATGCCTAACATTTTGGGAGTGAATATAAAAAATTAACGTCAACTTTTTGTGGGCTATTTTCTTATTTTCTTTACAAATTTTGAAAATTTCATTTTTTTTTGGGTAAAAAAGCGCCTTTAATTTCGTATCATTAGACGCAGGGATTTGAGAAAAACGGAATATAAATGTATTCCGACTGCCAAAAACGGGTGTAAATTGAATGCTATAGTTTTTCAAATTTTGAAAATCTGTCATATCTTTTTTCTGGAACAAGTGTTTCTACTATTTTATAATAATATGTTGTTTTGTAACGTCAAAAGGAATTTTTGGGGAATATCAAAAATTATAACTTCATTTTACAGCCGTTTTTGGCAGTCAGTATACTTTAAAATCCGATTTTCTCAAAACGCTGAGTCCTAGCGAAGCAAACTAAGAGGCATTTTTGTGCGAAAAAAAAATCAAATTTTCAAAAAATATATAAAAAGTTAGCCCAAAAAAAGTTAATTTTTAGATTCACCCCCTAAAATGTTCGCACCTGATTAAAATTTTTTATTTTTAATTTCATTTGTAAATTCAGAATATTAAAGTTAGTAGAATCCTAAAATTTTAAAACTCTATTTTACACCGTTTCGGAAATAATTAAAGAAAACCATATTGAGGGGCCCATTTTTAAGAGGCTCTAGCTCCCTTCCCGATATATATTTATAAGGAAAATTTTAGTTATTTTTGACCGATAAATACATGGTTGATGTTTCGTCCACTAATTTCGCGACACCCTGTATACCGTTAAATTTTAAGAGTTTACAAAACAAATGTATCCATATAATACAGAATGTTTGACAATGGCTGTGTCTAACGCAATTCAGCCATTGAAGCCGCTGCATGATTTTGACGTTAGACACCTAGGCTGCATGCAGCCGCTTTTTAAAGCGGCTGCAAGAAAATCCAGCGAAATAATTTTCGCTGAATGCTGCCGACAGCAATTCAGCGCTACCGAATTGTAGGTTATATGCGGGTTTGTTGTTTGTTTTATTTTGGATTGTGATATTGTGCAAGCAAAATTGACCTGCCGAAAAAAGAGGAAGGTGGCAAGAGCTGATCCAGTGTGAAAATGAAAAAACTGTTTTACGTTCTTCCCTGTGCTTTCAAGGTTTATCGATGTTGTTTCGCCCATTTCCATGCAAATTCCAATTACGATGTGGTCGGCAGTGCTTGATAAATTAGATACTTCATGAGTTACGGAGTTATATAACTCTGAAGATGTATCTTTCGTAAATAATTCCAAAATAAAATCTTTCATACTGAGAAAATGGTCAATTATTATTTTGATTTGTTTACAAATAAATTATGACAGTCGGTTGGACACTCCGCTCCACCTCAAAAGCCGTCTAACAGAATCGAAAACGCTGAAAGCAGCGCTTTAAATTGTGTGCTTTATCGCTGAATTGCGTTAGACACAAGCAATGACATCACGTTGTATGGCTACGCTACAACTGATAAGAAATGTAAAAAATGAGAAGAAAGAGCGTTGACTTTGACAATAAAATTGAGATAAATCGGTACCTAGTTTTTATGTGCACAGGGTGTCCCAAATTCGAACCTCATCATTGGAATCTCGGAAACTAGAAGAGATACGAAGTTGGTTAAATGGAAGCAAAGTTGCGCAATTTGGTGCTGATCAAAATGCCACCTTACAAGTTTAAAAATTCCGAATACTTCCGAAGAGTTTTGGAAAAAACCGAATGTTCGCGATTTGATTTTTATTTTTTATGACTCTATTTGAATAGATATAGCAAAATAAATTTCACATTTTCATTGCTACTTTTTCTGTTCTTCTAGATGGTGTTATCAGATTTTTAAGCCGACGTTTCGTCTTTGAGCTGCCATCATCAACTTTGTTTTTTTAAATACGGTCCTGGACTTTTTTATTACGGATTTTAAGAGCTTCTAAGGTCCCAAAAGCAATGATGTATCGCACTTATACGAAAAATTCATATTGGTGACATTTGCCATAAGAACTCATGTGTTGGAGAGAGACAGAAAATAGAATTTTAATAGGATTAAAAACAAAAACCTTTTTTCTACAGCCGCGCGCAAAATACTTAATTACTAAATTGAAATGTAATCGCAAAATCGGCGAATGCCGTGGATCCTTATTTTGCGCTCTAGCGCGAACATGGAAAAGAGAAATCTCACTTTTTCCGTCGAGTGTGCTATGAATGGTCATGGAAACCGAAGATAAATAAATGACAGTCATGCGTTTGTTACAGTTTGTTGCTGGCAATCCTGTTCTAAATATGCCCGAAGCCCGAATATAATATGTCAAAACTGACAGTCATTTGCAAATTTCAGAATAAGTATAGAGAAAAATTGGATTTAATTTAAAAAAATGCGGCTGTAGAAAAAGTTCTGTGTGTTTTTCGAGCGCAAAGTAAGATTGCCGTTTTCGAAAGATTACTGCGCTCCGCTACGCGTCGCGCAGTAACTTTCTTTCTCAAGCGGCAATCCGTTACTTTGCGCTCTAAATACACAAACAACTATTTTGCGCATTAATGCTTTGCATAAAGAAAGCTTGAAAACTAAAGTAAGAAGTAGTTAATAAATAATATAATTATTATTAAAGTGTCAACCCTCAAACCATAGGCTCTGGCCAAATTTTTAGCAATTTACCCACGTAATTCGTTGTGTGGGATTAGATTTGGAACAAATAATAAATCACATTCTCATTGTTGTATCGCATACTCTTCGAAAAAAATCATTGTAATGATTTCCTGGTAAGATCTTACCAAAAATCTGTTTTCTGTCTCTCTCTAACACATGAGTTCTTATGAAAAATGCCATTAATATCAATTTTTCGAATAAGTGCGATACATGATTGATTCTGGGACCTTAGAAGCTCTTAAAGTCCGTAATAAAAAATCCAGGGCCTTATTTAAAAAAAACAAAGTTGATGATGGCAGCTCAAAGACGAAACGTCGGTTTGAAAATCTGATAACATCATCTTGTAGAAAAGAAAAAGTAACAATGAGAATGTAAAATTTATTTTGCTATATCTATTCAAATATAGTCATAAAAAAATTAAAATGAAATCGCGAATATTCGTTTTTTTTTCAAAAATCTTCGGAAGTGTTAGGAATTTTTTAATTTGTAAGGTGGCATTTTGATCAGCATCAAATCGCGCAACTTTGCCTCCATTTAACCGACCTCGTATCTCTTCTAGTTCCGGAGATCCCAATGATGAGGCTCGAATTTGGGACACCCTGTACATACTTAAAAATCCCTATCACTTGTATACCTACCTACGTTAGAGGTAAGCATTTTGATATCAAAACAACAATAATTTAGAAATTAACATGAAATATATTAAAATATTATTAGATACCTATTTAAGTTAACTATTATTATCCAAACAACTGTTGCAAACAAAAAATGTAAAATTATTTAAGAAGTTTATCCCTATCACATCTACACCAAGAACTGATACACAAAAGACACTTATTAGATGTTTCATTTAACTTAACATTCCGAAGTAACGTTTGTGTTAGTAACGAAATAAAACAGTAAATGGTTTAATTACTTTTTATTTGCTCCAACCGAGACCGAGACCAAACCGAGACAAGACCGAGACCGAGACCGAGACCAAGGTAGTCTCGGTCTTGGTCTCGAGCTTCGAGACCCGAGACCGAGACCGAGACTAAATTTTTTCTTCGAGACCGAGACTTGCCAGGTCTCGGTCTCGGTCTCTATCTCGCGAACCCCTAATTACCTATAATTTGGGGAATATAATACTTTTAAATCTTTACAAATACGAAATAGGGAGGGGGGGGGGGGGGGGGGGGGGGGGGGGGGTTGGATTAGAGCTAAAATTCAGCCAACGACCCTGCACATTTATTAACCGAGGGAAAAAATCATGAAATTGGTCACTCTTGTCGTAGTTATTACCACGTTTTCATGGAGTTTTGAAATCAGTTTGAATACGGTTTTAGCACTGACACCTCCATGAAAACAAGCATTCAAATCATTTTCAGCCTTAAGGTCGATTCACCTTTTTCTCGGATCGTATTGGGATTTAAATTAACTTCATTTGCATAAAAGCGGTGAATGCATCGGAATCGAATTGAAAAATGAGGCTCATAGGCTTTGACTCAATTTAAAAAGTTTGTTAATGTTTAAAGGTTTTGCCGGTTTTGCGGTGCTAATTTTCTGCAAAAAAAAAAGAAACAAAAGTTAATAAAACATCATTAACTCTACCGTCAACACTCTCAAGTTGGAGGAATGTTAAGCGCGGAATTGAAGTTTTATGCTTACTCAAAACAGTTGGTGAAGAAAAAATATGTCAATTATTTGATGGTAAAAGTGACAATATCAGTTCAATTGGATTTCAGTTTTATTTTTGTTCCTGCATGAAAAAAGGAAACAAGATTTGATTCAAAACGATTTCAACTACATGAAAACATGGAAATTATGTGGTTTTGAATGTAAACAAAGTAATCTAGTTAGACTCAATTTTATCTTAAAAATTTCTCTAGTGGCGCAAACATAATCTAGTTCTTCGTTTTTATTCTAGGGCTGCTTATTTAGTTCGACTTCCCCCTACTATCAACACCATCCGGAACAACATTACAAGATTGCGCCACCTGCCGGTAAGTCAATTGTTAGTTATTTATTTCAGTATTTATTAATTCGCAAAGTGACTTTCAAAAGCAAATTTTATAATGTAAAATGGTAACTTGGATCTTAAATAAATTCGTAAAGTTCTTCAACAATTTATATAAAATATTAACATTGGAAATGTTTTTGTTTTCCTATTATGGGGTATCAAGTCACGAAAAGGTGCATGCTACATTTGGCACATCACGTAATATACGCGAGAGATCGTGTTAGTCTGTTTCTGAGGACGGAATCGGTTCAAATGACAAAAATAAATTAAAGCTAACTGAAACTAACCGAAAGTTGATTGAACGACTGACCCAAACTAACTCAAACTAACTAAAAGTAACCAAAAGCACAAAAAGGGTTAAAATGAATCGGAACAAATTAAAAAAATAAAAGTAAGTTAAAACTAACGCAAAGTAACCGAAATTTGGCGAATAACCAAAACTAAATATAAACATTAAAATTGGTTATAACCTATCGGATCCGGTTCAAATTACTATAATAGATTGGAACTAACTAAAACTAACCGAAAGTTGATTCAACGACAAACCGAAAGTAACCAAAAGCTCTAAAAGAGGCTAAAACGTATAGGAACAGATTAAAAATATTAAAGTAAGTTAAAACTGACTAAAACGAACCTAATTTTGGCGACTAACCAAATTAACTGATTATTGATTGAACGACTACCCAAGACGACTATCTAACCCAACCTAACCCAATCTAACCTAAACTAACCAAAAGCACCAAATATGGCTAAAACGTATCGAAACAGATTAAAAATATTATAGTAAGTTAAAAATAACCCAAATTAACCGAATTTTGGCGACTAACCAAAATTAACCAAAAACACTAAAATTGGTTATAACATATCGGAAAGTTGATTGAATGACTAACCAAAACTAATCAAAAGTAACCAAAAGCACCAAAACGGGCTAAAATGTATCGAAATAGGTTACACAAATTAAAGTAAGTTAAAACTAACCAAAACGAACCGAATTTTGGCGACTAACGAGAACTAACCAGAAACATTATATTTGACTATAACGTATCGAAGCCGGACCAGATGAATACATTGGTTTCTTGACAGTGAGTTTCTAAGGTCGCATCACCACACGGAAAAGTTTAGTGAATGTCACGACACGGTTTATGCATAACTGATTATATCGTATCGGAACCCGTTCAAATAAATAAAATAAATTGAGACTAAATGCAAATAACCGAAAGTTGATTGGACGACTAACCAAAACTAACCAAATCTATTAAAGTTGATTGGAACGTATCGGAACCAGTTCAACTAAAATAAGTTGAGACTAAGTAAAACTAACCGAAAGTTGATTAGACGACTAGCTAAAACTAACCAAATCTATCAAAACTCATTATAACGTATCGGAACCGGCTCAAGTAAGTAAAATAACTTGAGGTTAAGTGAAACTAACCGGAAGTTGATTAGACAATTAACCAAAACTAACCAATTTTTTTAAACTTGGTTATAACGTATCTGAACCGACTCAAATGACCAAAATAGGTTGAGACTAAGTGAAACTAACCACAGATCTAGAAAGGGGAACTAATCGCAAGTAGATTAGACGACTAACCAAAATTAACCAAATCTATTAAAATTGATTATAACGTATCAGAACCAGCTCAAATAAGTGAAATAAGTTGAGACTAAGTGAAACTAACCACAGATCTAGAAAGGGGAAACTAGCCGCAAGTAGATTAGACGACTAACCAAAATTAGCCAAATCTATTAAAATTGATTATAACGTATCAGAACCAAACAAGTGAAATAAGTTGAGACTAAGTGAAACTAACCAAAAGTTGATTAGACGACTAACCCAAACTAACCAAATCTATTAAAATTGATTATAACGTATCGAAACCGACTGAAATGACTAAAATAAGTAGATACTAAATCAAACCTAACCAAATTTATTAAACTTAATTATAACATGTCGGAACCGACCAAATGTCTAAAATAAGCTGAAACTAAGTGAAACTAACCGAAAGTTGATTAGACCTAACCCAGTCTAACCTAAACTAACCAAAAGCACCAAATATGGCTCGTATCGAAACAGATTAAAAATACTATAGTAAGTTAAAAATAACCCAAATTAACCGAATTTTGGCGACTAACCAAAATTAACCAAAAACATTGAAATTGGTTATATAACATATCGGAAAGTTGTTTGAATTAACATATCGGAAAGTTGTTTGAATGACTAACCAAAACTAATCAAAAGTAACTAAAAGCACCGAAACGGGCTAAAATGTATCGAAATAGGTTACACAAATTAAAGTCAGTTAAAACTAACCAAAACGAATCGAATTTTGGCGACTAACGAAAACTAACCAGACACATTATATTTGACTATAATGTATCGGAGCTGGTTCAGATGAATACTTTGGTTTCTTGACAGTGAGTTTCCAAGGTCCCATCACGACACGGAAAATTTTAGAGAATGTCACGACACGGTTTATGCATAACTGATTATAACGTATCAGAACCCGCTTAAATAAGTAAAATAAATTGAGACAAAGTGCAAATAACCGGAAGTTGATTGGACGACTAACCAAAACTAACCAAATCTATTAAAATTAATTAGAACGTATCGGAGCCAGATCAAATAACTAAAATAAGTTGAGACTAAGTGAAACTAACCGAAAGTTGATTATCTAACCAAAACTAACCAAATCTATTAAAACTCATTATAACGTATCGGAACCGGCGCAAGTAAATAAAATAACTTGAGACTAAGTGAAAGTAACCGGAAGTTGATTAGACAACTAACTAAAACTAACCAAATTTTTTAAACTTGATCATAACGTATCGGAACCGACTCAAATGACCAAAATAGGTTGAGACTAAGTGAAACTAACCCCAGATCTAGGAAGGGGAAATACACGCGAGTTGATTAGACGACTAACCAAATCTATTAAAATTGATTATAACGTATCAGAACCAGCTCAAATAAGTGAAATAAGTTGAGACTAAGTGAAACTGACCAAAAGTTGATTAGACGACTAACCCAAACTAACAAAATCTATAAAAATTGATTATAATGTATCGAAACCGACTGAAATGACTAAAATAATTAGAGACTAAGTGAAACTAACCGGAAGTTGACTAGACGACTGACCAAAACAAACCAAATTTATTAACCTTAATTATAACGTGTCGGAACCGACTCAAATGTCTAAAATAAGTTGAGACTAAGTGAAACTAACCGAAAGTTGATTAGACGACTAGCCAAAACTAACCGAATCTATTAAAATTGATTATAACGTATTAGAACCAGCTCAAATAATTAAAATAAGTTGAGAAAGTGAAACTAACCGAAAGTTGATTAGGCGACTAACCAGAACTGGCCAAATCTATTAAAATTGATTATAAAGTATCGGAGCTTGCTCAAATAAGTAAAATAAGTTGAGACTAAGTGAAACTAACTGAAAGTTGATTCGACGATTATCCAATACTAACCAAATTTATTAAAATTGATTACAACGTATCGCAACTGACTCAAATGACTAAAATGAGTTGAGACTAAGTGAAACTACCCGAAAGTTGATTCGACAATTAACCAAGACTAACCAAATCTATTAAAATTGATTATAATGTATGGTAACCGGTTCAAATGACTAAAATAAGTTGATATTAAGTGAATCGAACCGAAAGTTGATTAGCAGACTAACCAAAACTCACCAAATCTATTTAAATTGATTATGACGTATCGGAACCAGCTGTAAAATAATTTGAGACTAAGTGAAACTAACCGAAAATTGATTAGACGACTAACCAAAACTAACTAAATCTATTAAAATTGATTATAACGTATTGGAACCGACTCAAATGACTAAAATAATTTGATACTAAGTGAAACTAACTGCGTTAGATCGGGGATGGAGAGACGAATCGAATGCAGTTTTTACAACACCACTAATGTTATAAATTGTAAAAACGATCGAAACTTGAAATAATATGCATTTATGTGGTATATTTTGGTAAACTAAACTTACGTAATTAAAAGTCATTTTTTACTTTAGATTGTGTTAAGGGTGGGTGAGGGTGACTTTTAGTTTCTCAAGACAGACTAGTCATGTCTCATATCGTTAGATCGAGGAATGTCAGACGAATCGAATGCAAATGGTCTTTTGCTTTTTCAACCACACTTATAACGTTATAAATTGTAAAAAAGAACGGAACTTCAAGTAATATGCATTTATTTGGTATATTTTGGTAAAGTAAACTTTCGTAAACTAACCTGTTCTCACCCAAACTTCTATCAATTATTATATTTCCACACAATTATGAGTTTTCTCAGATCTCAAATTTAGTAAGCGTTGCATTCTGCTTCAGCATTTTCAATGTCTCCCCCGGTTGTATCTTTGTGAAGGACTGTGAATTTTTGGTCTTGAAGAGCAGACCGTGCATTTGGAATCAAAAAAACAAATAAATACCAATAGTTTTACTTCACTCTGACATATGAACTTAATTATTATTAAGTCAAACATTCCAATTCTATTTTGTAATTATTGTGGAGAATTATTTTGGACCAAAAGCGTTTAAATGTGTTTGCAACACACTGATACCTGAACTGGCTTTATTCTCTGGGAGAACCTCGGGAAAAGCTGAAACATTGTGCAACTATGTAACTAATTTCTATCTTAAAATAAATTTTGAAGTTGCTTGGCAAGTATACTAATAACAAAAGAACAAAACATTCACCAGTAGCGTAACGTTTAAGAAAAAAATAAAAAAAAAGAGAAATTAAAAGTTGATATACTTAACTCAAATGTCATATCTAAATTATTTTTTTACTTTGGAACAGCTTTTCCGTGTAAGATTTTACTGTATCTTTATAAGTTAAGATACTTTATTCTTGGCGCGATTTCGAGAAATGCCATTTGCTCCCGCAATAAAAGCCGTACTTAAAATCTGAAATACTCATTTATTGTTTTAGGGCAAGCACCAACTTTTATCAAGAATAAAATTTTCCCATATGTTGCATAATTTTTTGGACACACTTTACCATGTGTCCAAAAAAAAGTAAATAAATAAATGA
>MU182133.1:476083-504078 GCA_016904865.1 Pissodes strobi
TTTTTTTTTTTTATGCTGATTTATATTTACCTGCTAATTTTCTTTATTCGTTTATAATTTTGTTATCTTTTGTTATCTTATTGAGTCAGTAACGATGGATTACAATATGATAGTTAATTATCTTAGGAAAGAGATGCTTGTCTATGAACTTAGTATTCGTGGTTTACCAGCTGATGATTCAAAAACTGTTGAACAATTAAGAGCAGCTTTACGTCCAGTTTTACAATTAGAAAAGAAAGGCAAACCTCTAAATTATCCACCATATAAGCTTAAATTTGACAGTGAAATCGAATATATTTTAACAACATTAAAAGATCTCCAAACTTCAGTAGAAAGTTTAGCAGGAGACACTAAGTCTAAAGCTAATTTTGAACGTATTCAATCACGTCTCGTTCATTTGTTGAATCGAATTAATCGAATACCTACCGCTAATCTTAAAGAAGAACAGTTAAAAATTAGATCTGATTCTTTGCTAGAAATATTATCTGCTTTAGATAATTTAGATTCACTGTTGAAATCGGATAAAGATTTGAGTGCTTTGTTAAGTAAAACGCAGTTAGACGAATCAGATTCTGACTCTTCTGTTTCTAGTTTAAATTCTAATAAACCACCAACTAATTCCACGCCAACTAAAATTCGTTCATGTCACTCTAGTAATTTTAAAACTCGTGTTGAAAAATGGAATCTTAAATTCTCAGGTGACTGCAAACAACTTTCAGTTCACAACTTTTTAGAAAGAGTATCTGAGTTACGTATAGCTAGGGGTATATCTGAACAGGAATTATTTGAGTCAGCGATAGATTTGTTTTCTGGCAGAGCATTGAATTGGTTCCGTGCTAATCGAGCTAGGTTTGTTAACTGGAAAAGTTTATCTGATCTCCTGTGTAGACATTTCGAACCACCTGATTATAAAGCTAGGTTATTTAAAGAAATTTTGGAAAGAACGCAAGACCAGTCTGAGAGTATCGTTGATTATTTGTCTAGTATGAGTGCTTTGTTTAGGCGTTATGGAGGTATGTCTGACGATGTTCAGCTGGATATCATTTCTAGGAATTTGTCTCCATTTTACACAACTCAACTTCCTGTTGTTAATACATTGGAGGAGCTAGAGACTGAGTGCCTTAAGCTTGAAGCTAAAAAGTACCGAGCTGATCATTATATTCCACCATCTAGGAGGCGACAAAATTTTGTTGAACCTGATTTTGCTTTCTTGGCTTCTGATGCATCTACTTCTAGCTTATATAGTGATCATCCACCGCCCATTGATGTAGTTGCATTACCAGCAGCACAAGCACCAGCTGAGAGACCATCTTTTCCTAGACGTCCAGTTACTTGTTGGAACTGCAACCAGACAGGCCATTTAAATCGGCAATGCCCTAGCAGTAAGAAGATCCATTGTTATCGTTGTGGTACTCCAGATGTGACTACTAGAAATTGTCCAAGGTGTTCCGGTTCGGGAAACGGTATTCGGGAGAGTCGTTAGGTCGGCAGACCTCTCCTGTTATTTCCACTCCACCGACCAATGACATTAATTTTCCTAATAAGAATTTTTTGGACTTTATTATTGCACATGCGCACGGCGATGAACGCCCATATTTGGAGATTTCTGTTTTGGGTCACCCTATTTTAGGCTTACTAGATTCCGGAGCTACTCGGACTATTGTTGGTCAACCTGGTTTAGAAATTTTGCAGGGATTAGGTTTAAAACTTATTAAAAATCAGACCACATGTACTGTTGCTAATGGCCAGACCTGTTCAAGTATAGGTTATTTTCAGACACCTGTAACCTTGTTAGATAGGACACGTATGATAGACATTTTAGTACTTCCAGAGTTAGCTCATAGATTTATTTTAGGTATCGATTTTTGGAAAGCCATGGACATTGTACCTGATCTGAGACAGAATGTTTGGCATTTTTCAGATAAATTTCCTGAAATTTGTAGTATTGTGGATGGTGATTCTTTGTCTGTTTCTGAAAGATCCGCTCTTGACTCGCTGGTAAAGGAGAAATTTTCTTTAATGGGTACTGGTCTTGGTTACTGTAAAGTAGCTGAGCATGTAATCGAATTAGAACCTGGCTCAAGACCTATTAAACAGCGTTATTACCCTGTCTCTCCATTCAAGCAGGCGATTATAGATAAGGAAATAGATGAAATGTTAAGGCTAGGTGTAATAGAACCATCGAAAAGTCCCTGGTCGAGTCCTGTATGTTTAGTACGCAAGAAAGACAATGATTATCGCTTTTGCATCGATTTTAGAAAGGTCAATTCTATTACTAAAAAGGACAGCTTTCCCATTCCCTATATTTCAGCCATTTTAGACCGTCTCCGCGACGCACGTTATATCAGCTCTATTGATATCAAATCAGCATTCTGGCAGGTACCTCTTGATGAGTCTTCTCGTGAGATTACCGCATTCACTGTTCCAGGTCGAAACCTCTTCCATTTTCTGCGCATGCCTTTCGGTTTAACCAACGCGCCTGCTACCTGGCAACGTATTATCGATCGTGTCTTAGGTGTTGACTTAGAAAACAACGTCATGGTCTATTTAGACGACATCATTATTATTTCCAAGACTTTTTCAGACCATTTGAGGATATTAGGTCTTGTGTTTGACCGTTTAGAAGAAGCCGGACTAAAGGTTTCTCAAGAGAAGTGTCACTTTTGCAAACCCCAGCTAAAATATCTTGGTTATGTTGTGGATTCTAAAGGATTGAGGCCCGATCCAGAAAAAGTGCAGGCTATTATTAATATATCACCACCAAAGAATGTGACTGAGATCCGACGTTTTATTGGGACCGCTTCCTGGTACAGACGATTTGTCCCTAACTTTTCTTCTGTTATTGCCCCTATCACTCGGCTTACCAAAAAGAACATAAAATGGGAATGGACTCCAGATTGTCAGGAATCCTTTAGGTCAATTAAAGAAGCTCTTGTTACCGCTCCAGTCTTGTCCTGTCCTGATTTCAACCGCATGTTTACCCTTCAAACTGACGCTTCTTCTTATGGCTTAGGCGCTGTTCTAACCCAGCAATTCGATGATGGGGAAAAGGTAATTGCTTATCTCTCACGTTCCCTTACTAGGCAGGAAATGAAGTTGACAGTGACGGAAAAGGAGTGTCTTGCAGTGATTTGGAGTGTGGAAAAACTTAGGCATTATTTAGAAGGAGTTCATTTCAAGGTAATCACAGACCATCATTCACTATTGTGGTTACATAATTTAAAGGATCCGCAGGGTCGACTTGGTCGTTGGGCACTTCGTTTACAACCTTATGATTTTCAACTAATCCATCGAAAAGGCAAAGAGCATATAGTGCCAGATTTTCTATCTAGGTCCGTACCAGTTTTGACAGAAGATATCGCAGCCGTGGAGGATTCGTTACCTTCTTACTCCAACACTTCTGATAAGTGGTATGTCGATATGTTGAAAAAGCTGGAAGAACAACCAGATAAATTTCCTTGTTGGAGAGTTGAAGGTGGTAATCTTTTTAAATTTGTTAAGACCACCAGTCCCAACTTCCCTGATCAGTCCAGTTCTTGGAAAATAGTTTTGCCAAAAGATCATCGAAAAGAAGTCCTGGTTCGCTGTCATGATCTTCCAACTTCAGGTCATGTTGGAATTTTTAAAACATTTTGGAAAATAGCTGAACGTTACTATTGGCCTAAGATGAGAGCAGATGTTGCTAAGTATGTCCGATCTTGTCATATTTGTGCTCAAAATAAGGTGGAGCAAAAAGCACCAGCAGGTTTAATGGGTAATCGACCCGATATTCGGGAACCTTGGCAGTCCATCAGTCTAGATTTTGTAGGACCATTACCTCGTTCAAAACAGGGCAATACTCACATCTTGGTAGTTACCGACTACTTCAGTAAATATGTCGTTCTCTTTCCTTGCCGTTCTGCTACAGCGAAAACGTTAGTCAAACATATAGAACAGGGCATTTTCTTGGTTTATGGGGCTCCACAGTATCTAACTTGTGATAATGGTACTCAGATGAAATCCAAAGAATTCCAATCTCTTTGTGACAAGTATAAGGTCAAAATTTTCTATACTGCATCTTATTATCCTCGTGCTGATCATACCGAACGTGTCAATAGAGTCGTCAAAAGCATGTTGCGATCTTATGTCAACCAAAACGATCATCGAACTTGGGAAGATAATCTTCCATCTATTGGTTGTGCTATTCGAACATCACGTCACGAAACTACTGGTTATACTCCCTATCTAGTGAACTTTGGGCGGGAACATAAACTTTTTGGGCAAGATTATACCGAAGGAATTCCATCGGCCGAGACGGACAGTCAAAATTACATTCGAAAACGAATCGAAACTTTTAAACAGCTCTTTGAGAAAGTTCATAAGAAAATTGGGTCGGCACAGTCAAGAAATCGACACCAATACAATCTTCGAAGGCGTCCGGTCAATTTTGTTTCTGGTCAAGAGGTATGGCGTAAAAATAAAGTGCTCTCTAACGCCGCCAATTATTTTAGCTCAAAATTGGCTCCTGAGTTCCTTGGTCCATTTAAGATCAAAAAGAAAACCGGTACGTGTACGTACGAACTCCAGGATGAACACGGTAATAGCAAGGGTATTTGGCATGTTCAAGACTTGAAACCGGTGTACATCGATTCCGGTTCTGATGGTCCATCTAACTGATTCAAACCAAATTAATGAGTAATTTGTATTTCTATTCCTTGAATTTAAATTTTCTTAAATAATGGTTATTTTTAATATTCTGTATTTACTTTGATTTATTTGTGATATTAAATTTTTCTTTCTGTCAATTTCTTATATCCACATTGTTCTGTTGAATTTTTATTATGAGTTTATAAGCTATCTTAAGAATTAATTCTTATCTGTATGCATTTTGCTTGGACATTACCCTGAATTGTGACCTTACTCGATAGTGACAAATTTCTCGAAATTGACTGTTTTCCTAATTGTGACCATTTTCCCGAATTTGACGAATATCCCGGATTTGACACACCTGGCTATGACTTCCCCGAATTTGACTATTCTCCTGATTATGACAACCCCCCGAATTTGACACCGAATTGTGACTATTGTATCTGATATTGTTTTTTTTATGGGTAGCTGAAAACTGTTATACTGTGGGTATGAGCGTTGATTAGCTATTTTTCTTGAATCTATTTCGTTACCTTTATTTTGATTCTATTGTTTGATTTTAGTGTTTACTTTTATTAGTTGATTTACTTACCTTGTTATCTATTTGATTTGCTTGAGTATCTATCTTTGAATTTAATTCGTTACCTTAACTTTGTTGTCTGATTTGATGATTGCCTTTATTAGTTATTTACTTACCTTGATACCTACTTGTTTTGATTTTTGGTTATCTATTTTTGAATTTATTTCGTTACCTTTATCTTATTATCTGATTGTTATGATTGCTTTTTCGTTGATTTGCTTACCTTTCTTTTGACTTGGTTTTTTTTGGGCCTAAGTAGACTAACCTTCGGGTTTTTTTTAGTTATGCTGGCTTTTCCTGCTTAGACCATTACCTTTTAGTTTTTTTATACTTGAGCAATGTAACTTGTGTTACTTCAGATGTATCTGGATTTACTGCTCAGAGTATTAATCACTTTTCGGTCTAGAACTTTGTGACTTAACGGTTACATTACCATTTATTTGGGATATTACCTGGACTTGTCGTTTTTTTTTCCCTTTTTCTTTGCTCTGCAGTTGGGGCAATAGATTTGTTGTAGGTAACTGGCTTGGCGCTAAACTTGATGGTTGCCTACCTCAAATTGGTAAAGAATTTCTTCTGCACAGAGATACTGGTTGTGGTAAAAGCCCACAGAGTGCTGTAGTAACGCTGACCTTCCGTCGCTTACTACTGTTGTTCGCTAGAGCAGCCTTGAGAAAGCTGTTCTGCATTCACCGTTATCCTTCTGAGTTACTTGTAATTGTAAGTAACTTACCTTGTCTTTAATTTTCTCTACTTCCTTTATTACTTAGCTTTGTCGATTTTCCGACCTTTCTTGATTCTCTTTGCTCTGCAGTTGGGGCGATCGGTTTGTTGTAGGTAACTAGCTTGGCTTGCAATTTGACTCGATGGTTGCTGACATCAAATTGGTAAAGAATTTCTTCTGCACAGAGATACTGGTTGTGGTAAAAGTCCACAGAGTGCTGTAGTAAGGCTGACCTTCAGTCACTTATTACTGTTGTTAGCTAGAGCAGCCTTGAGAAAGTTGTTCTGCCTTTACCATTATTGGTCTCATGTTCTTGTGATTGCGATTTACTTTCTTTCTTTACCTTCTATTACCGTTATTCTTCTTATTTACTTTTAATTTTAATTACCTTACCTTGTCTTTTAATTACCTTACCTTGCCTTTGATTATCTTATTACTTACCTTTGTCAATTTTCCTGTTTTCTTGGTTATTTGTCTATCTATTTGTATCTTAATTCTTTTTTTTTAATTTAATGGAACAACTTTTATTGTGGTTATTCTTATGAATTAGCTTCTGTCATGGTGTTGAGCACGCCCTGAGTATCCCATCGCTGACCGTGGCATAGTGTTTGGGGTGACGTATGCCTGTTATGTTGAATATAGGTTTATATGTTGAATATAGGTTTATATTCTATTATTACTTAGTTCTGGTTGGTTCAATTTATTTTTGGCTTCTGGAAATTGTTCCAGTTATGTTATTATATATAATAATTACTTAATTTTCTTATTAGTTTTTTTCAAAAAAAAACTTAATGTACTAATTTAATTTGGAAATTGGTGACATTTAAATTAGCTGGTGGTCAGTAATGTTTTGGCTTATCAATTTTTTTTTATGCGATACCTTTGAAGTTACTTTAATTTGCTATAGGTTAGCTGTAGGGTACACCCGTACGTCACATAAGTGCTTTGAATTACCTATCTCAATTAATTTATTATCGTCGGTTAACTTCCTCTAAGTTTCCCTCCTTTTGAAGGAGAGGGGGAGTTGTAACAGTTCGATTTTGCCAATTTTAAAATTTCATTTATATGCCGCATTTAGGGAAAAACCTATGCTGTATTTTGCACTCATCGGTTTATTAATTCTGAATTTAATAATTCGCTTGAAATTGCCTCTTTTCTCAATGTAAAATTACCTATATTTTAAGTATAGATTAGCTATATATTCGTATTAGTTTTTAGAATCGATTGTGATTATCTATTTTAGCTGATAAGCGATGTATGTACCTTATTATTAAGTCAACTTGGCTTGATTTGCATTATATTATCGTAAACCGCCAGCGAATCGAATTATATTTCTAAGAATTCAGTTAGCCTGCAAAAACGCTGCGTTTGACTTGTTGATCTGTATTTTGGTACCTAGTAGTTTTTGTGACCTTCGTCACGGAATATTAGAGATGGGCTACGTATCGCGCGTTTTCAGTCTCGATTTAGATTTTTGAAGGTTTATTATTGCTGTTGGAACATTTCCTAGCCTTTCCGGAAGAATGTAATTTCGGCTCACTATTCGTGGCTTCCGCCGTCGTTTATCATCATAATAGGCGAGAATTGGGGCGTTTATTTTCTTAGAGTTATTCCTTGTATCGAGTCACTCGCCGAGTTTTCAGCCCATCACTACTTGTGTCGCAGTCAGTATTTAATTTAGGGCAAATTGACAGGAGACGGAAGGTTGGAGAGGTCTCTTTGCTAAGTTATCTGCCTGGTGAACGCTTGCGAGTATAGCAAGAAACGGCACGTGTTGCGTATTGTGGTATAATACAACCCTTTGATAGGGGATTTCTGTGCGTTTCTGTTTGTGTTTTGACACGACCGATTATTCGGGTTCTACAAGCTATACGAGGTAAGCATTTTCTCTGGATTCCTTTTTCTGTGGCCTATGGAGCACTTGACCGCCATGTTGCTAAATTTTTTTTGTTTCCATTATTTCTAGCGGCTCCCACGTTCGTCCCATAAGACCGAGACCGTCGATTCTCCTCTAAACCCTCAAGTCCGAGTGAGGTAAATATCGCTACCATTTTTGCCTAAATTAATGAAATTGATTGCTTATCTACCTTTTATTTTTTTTTGTGCACATAACGCCATTTGCTTTTCCCATGTGTTATCTTATCTACTCCATTTTACTTGATCCGAATTTTTATTTTAATGCAACTTTAATTTTGATCATATGGGGAAGTTATATATTCTTTTAGGGGTGATTCATACCTATCTTTTTATATTCAAGTTACCTGAACCTTAATGTCTCTTTTATTTGCTTTATTGCACTGCAAGTCCATGGTTTTTTTTTGTCTGGGAAAATTTGTTTTATAAAGAAGATGTATTTATGCAAAGTAAGGGGGTCTATGATTTTTTATTAAAGTAAGGGGGGTCTATGATTTTTATTAAAGTAAGGGGGCTTCCTTTAATGCGTACTGGATTATTTCAGGGTCCTTCGGCTGGGTCAGAATTTCTCCTGCTGACCCAATTCCTTCTGCTGGGCCAGTAGTTTACCTGGTGAACCAACTTCTTCGGCCGGGCCAGAACCTCTTCGGCTGGGCCCGAACTTCTTGTGCTTCTAGAGCTGTGCTGGGCCAGAACTTCTGTTAGAGAACGGCGGTGGTTCCCACACTAGAGGCCATCGACAGAGTTCGACGACGGGATTTGGGTATACGTTTTATGTTTCATTGTGTCTGATGTTTAATCTTTGTTTACTTTTATCGATATAAATCCCACCTTGAATTGAGGTAGCTCATTGATTTCAATTAATTAAATTTATATTTATTCACTGGTTTATCGGACCAGTTAATCAAATTGCTTTGATTGGTTTTCTCATTTTAAAAGATAAGTGCTGGCTGGATAACTTCATTCTTTTCATTAATTTTTCATTTCATTAATTAGTCGGCAGATATAACTGCTCTGAACTTTTATCTTTTTATCATATGAATCAAGCTAACCATATTTTAATCTGATCTGGTGTTTTTATCAACTTCTCAAGTTTCTCTTTTTGATCTAATCATTGTGTCCGCTCATTGCGGCATACTATCACCATCAGTGCAGCTATTAGCGCACGCATACCTAGTTGTAAGAAGCTTAGTCTGCGCCAAGTGATCACTTTGATAAGTAGTTTAGTGCATTTAGTGATAAGGCATATAGAACTGAGGTTTTCCAACTGAATTGGTCTCTGTATGTACAATCTTCATATTGTACTCAGTTTATTTTATTAGTTACTTTAAGTCATTTAACATTCTTTTGTCCACTCAACCACATTTTTCTTAATATAACCATATTCATTCTCCAGTTAGATTGTTGCTTTGTTTGCAAAAAAAGAATAAGTTAGTAGCAAATATATTGGCCATTAAATTTTTAGATTGTGTTTTTTTTGATAGGTTAAGTTAGTGGATTATAGTGCCCTAATTATTCTTATTTTTTTTTTCTGATATTCTAACTTTTTTTTGATAGTTCGAAATTAAGAACCGGTTAATTTTATGAGCGAATCTAGCCACTCGGTACAACACCTGCCGAGCTTTTTCCGTTTAGCTGGCTAGAACGGGTGGCGCTCAAACGACCCCACGACAGGGGCCGGGCTTTGTAACGCGACTCTCCGGGGCTAGGTTCAATTTTTTTAATTAATTGGAAAAAATTTTTGGGGTTCAATCTTTAAAAAAAAACGTGTTGCAACACTATACGGGAAAATAATTATCTCCAGCATGATGGAACTTTTAAAAACCGTTAAATCTAGACTTAAATTAAATGCGTGTCCCCATTTTTTCCAAATCTGCCCAATTCCTAGAGGAACAGCCGACGTATAGAAAGAAATATTTTTGAAAAGCCCGATATAAATGAATGTTTTGAAGATTTAATTTTAAATGTGAATAACAAAAATTATTGTTTTTAGTAATTGATCTGTTTAAATTTTAAATAATTCTAAAATTTGTTTCTATACGCTAAATTGGACAAACGATTGTTTAAGCATTGTTGAAATTTCAGTTTATTCTAATATTGTTCTAAAAGTTTTTGTAAATGCCTGTTTGAATCGGATCGATGCGGTTATGCCATCACTTCATCACGGCTAGTAATTGGAGTCTACTTTCTTAATGTATTCTTTTCTCGTGAGTCAAATTAATACAAATAAAATTATTCACAATACTGAAATTAATGATTTTTTTTCATAATATTTCTAATGCGACTAGCAACCACAAATATTAAATTATAACTTCCGAAGTAAAAGTTACAAAATATAAACGAAGAAAAATACAGTATCCCCGCTGAGCTTTGAGTAAAGCCATACACGAAATAAATTGACGTTTGCCTCTCTGAATGAAGCAGTCACAGGTCGATCCTCAGCACAGCGTGCACCCTCATGGTTTGGAAAGATGACAGTTACGTATATGTATTAAGGGAAAACATAAAAAGCGGCATACGCCAGATCGATTTAAGGTAATGTGGCTGGAATGCAAATAATAACAAATCATCTGGTTTTTGCAACAGGAATATTTTTTAAAATTGCCGTCATGGAGAACGCTTTATCAGACTATTATTATACGCATGTTACCAAGATTCGTAAAAATTCAAGTGTACCATAACTGAAAAGACATGCGCATGAAAATTATCAATTTTTTTTTGTCAATGACATGCTATTGTTTTTACCGGAGTGCATTCTGTATCACCTCTTCTCACCAGCATAGATCAATTCTACATAATCCCATCAACATCCAGCAATGAAATAAAGAACGGCAAGCACCACCAGTTCTTAGTCACGCCTCTCTTCTAGCTTGTGTGATATTCCGTAGCCGACCATCTGTCGGTCGACTACGGATATGCGCAGCTGTTGAGTGAGGAGTAGGGATGCGACATCGGAAGAAAACATCGACGTTGAACATAGATAGCAACATCGACATCTGCTATCGATGGCATCGATAGCATTGAAGAAAAACATCGATGTTCGAAAACATCGATGGTAAGGAAATAATATATCAAATTTCGTACATTTTTCATATCATTTAATGTAGACATAAATAATTGTTGCAAAATAATAAATATCAGGTAAAATATTAATGAATGCTCTGTTTGTTAAATTATTCGATTCATGTATTAATTATATTAAAATAATAGTTTTCAAAAATTACTTTTTAAAAATATTAAAATCTTGATATTTAAAAATATATATTAAAAATATGCTACACAAACAACAAACATGATAAAAATGTAACAAAATACATACTATAGTATGCGGTTATTATCTAATCTAACATGAAAGAAATCAAGTAAAAAGTAACACAAAATGCGGTCTTATAATATAAAAATAATAAGTATTATAAATCCCAAAAATTAAAAATAAGCAACATAAATCAGCAAACATGATAATGTAACATGGAACTCAAAGTTTTAAAATATAAAATACCTAATAATTATTATAGATCCCAAAACTTTTTATCAATACCTTGTAAAAATAACAGTTTTGACAATAATTTTCCTTTGAGCCTGTTTCTTTGCTGGCTCACCGTTTGCCTCGCTTTCGAAAATAGTCGCTCAGACGGGACAGATGTTGCCACCACTCCCAAAAACTTTTCGGCTACTTTAGCTAAAAAAGAATAAACCGAGGGTTTTTTTCCACCAAAGTAAAGGGTTTTCCTTGATTGATACTACTTGATACTACAGGTATATGGTTAGTTCTGACTGTTCTGAAGGGTTTGAAGTTTCTTGGTGTGGCTTTTTATTTTCTGTGACCATATTCTCGTGTGCTCCCCATAAATCGGATGATGTGCATGCAACCTGAAATTTTATTTAATAATATATACATTATATAACTCGGAAAAGCCGTTGTTTACCTGATGCAACTTCATATTCAGAACCGCTTAATTCAACGTTGGGGTCGGTCTCCTTTGCAATATCTTGATTTTGGTGCTTGAGCATCTTATCTTGTACATCCTGGACAGCTCTCCCGCAATTTAATGGGCAGCTAAAATATATTTTTTCTTCAAACGTCAGTAAATTCGTCATTACTCGACTGTGTAGGCGGCCGTGAAGTTTCGTTTTTCCTCCGCCGGAGCTTTACTTTTCCGCCGGCGGAGGTAAAAGTGTTGTCATAGCAACATAGATACAATACAAACAGACAACAAAATAAACGTCAACAACTCAAGATTTATTAAACTACAAATTGTATTTATCACTCGATTTGTGACTGCATTTCTAAAAATCACTAATTTAGGAACAAATTGGTTATTATTTAATCGAAGTTACCCAATAACTGCTTATCAATACGAAATTAAAACGCAATCGGAGACGCAATCTTAAAAAAAATAATTATTGTTGACAGTGTCCACTGACAGCTTTATGTTACATTACTATAGCAACGACCTGTGCCTATTCACCGACACACCGCTCTAAGCCGCCTTGCGAACTCACTTATCTTTAATAATAATTAGATATTATTACTAATTAAAAAGAGATGTTTTTGCATTAATTTGTCGACATTTGAAGAAAAAACAGCATATTTTATTTGGAGGAAAAGTTGCTTTTCATGGCTTGCTCTCTATTACCAGCCTCACGCCGTTCGGCTGTTAAACACGAGCGCGCCATGAAAAGTATCACTTTTCCACCATATAAAATAATATACTATTTTTAAACCGGAGATCGAGGACAGTAGAAACTGCTAGCAAGTGGACTTGTTCAGCAGGTCCAAAGCGCTTTGAACACTCATTTAGTAAAGCTTCTTTTAGCTGTGTTGCTACATCGGATTCTGGTAAAATGCCTTTGATATTTTTCTTTATGTTACAAATCATTACCACTGCTAGTAGTATATTTTTCTCCAGTCATTTGCTAAATGGTAGGTTCTAACGGAAGTAGTGGTTTTGGACTTCATTTAACATCTGCGCTTCACGAGAATTTATCATGGAAGGTACGGATAGAGTACAAATAATATCGAGTAGATTCACTCAGCAAAAATCGTTTCATATTTTTGGATCAAACGCAAAAGCCGCAGCACCGTAAAATAGTTATTTGTTTTACTAGGCAGCAAAGTAGTAGATTGACTGCCGCGGCTGATAGTTCATAGCCGAGCGTAGCGAGGCTAGGAATTCAGCTAAGGCAGTCAATCTACTTTGCTGCCGAGTTGAACATATAATTTTTTCTCCGATTGTTTATAATGATATATGTATATTGTATATTTGCAAATTATGACAATTCCCACAATCTTTTTATTTTTCCTGTAGTGATAAATTAAGACAAAATTTGATAGAAATCGCAATTGTTGGAACGGTTGGTTGCTATGGAAATGTATATGTCCATAATAATTATAGTTTGACAACTTATGTCAGACGTTTTATTCCCATGGAGACTAATCACTTTGCTGCCTAGGCAGCAAAGTACTTACTTTGCTGCCTGGACAGGAAAAGTAATACTTTGCTGTTTGATATGGGTCTGCAAAATTAATATTTGCTGTCAATCGGAGAAAATAGTATATTATTTTATATGGAGGAAAAGTGATACTTTTCATGGCGCGCTCGTGTTTAACAGCCGAACGGAGTGAGGCTGGTAATAGAGAGCAAGCCATGAAAAGTAACTTTTCCTCCAAATAAAATATGCTGTTTTTTCTTCAAATGTCGACAAATTAATGCAAAAACATCTTTTTTTAATAGTAATAATATCTAATTATTATTAAAGATAAATGGGTTCGCAAGGCGGCTTAGACCACGGTCGTAGGTGGCCTTGCTTAGACCGGTGTCGGTGAATATAATGTAACATAAAGCTGTCAGTGGAAACTGTCAACAATATATATTTTTTGCGTCTCCGATTGCGTTTTAATTCCGTATTGATAAGCAGTTATTGAGTAAGTTCGATTAAATAATAACCAATTTGTTCCTAAATTAGTGATTTTTAGAAATGCAGTCACAAATTGAGTGATAAATACAAATTGTAGTTTAATAAATCTTGAGTTGTTGACGCTTATTTTGTTGTCTGTTTGTATCGTATCTATGTTGCTATGGTAACACTTTTACCTCCGCCGGCGGAAAAGTGAAAAGTAAAGCTCCGGCGGAGGAAAAACGAAACTTCACGGCCGCCTACAGAGTCGAGTAATGACGGATTTACTGACGTTTGAAGAAAAAAATAGTTTTTACTCTGCCTGTAGCAGCGAGCAGTCTGTGAAATGAGATTCAAAAAGTATTAGCTGATGCAAAATTATTTCCTCGGTTATTATTTGATACACGATATTTCAAAGAGCGATTAAGGTAATTTTTAATACGTGATTCAAATCAATAAAACTATGTAGGTAATAAAGTTATACAAAATAGTAACGTATACTAAATTCAAAAATTATAAATAAATAAAGGTAATACCAATTAAAATAATTTATTTGACAGTTTGTAACTTGATTTATCTATTAAAACATGTATAAAGCAGAAGGTTCAAAGTACCTGACAAATATTGTGGGAATTTAAATATAAAAAAGGACATATGAAGCTAGTAAACTAAATTTATAGCTTCTTAAAGGTCTTAACACTTCATTACTCGCCCTACGAGTATTTCTCTCACATTCTCTGCGAAATCGTTAGTTTTCGGAGATGGCTTTGCGAGCGGAGATGTCCTCCACTCTAGCTGACTTATTTGGCGTCCTCTTTAACATGGCCAATTAACTGGGTGCATTTCTCAAGTGATTGGCTGCATTTGTGAGAATTTCTCTCATCGCGCTACGTCTGCGGTAGTACTTTGCGAAAAAGTGCATGCTACATTTGCCACATATGATGTCTTATATGCGTGAGAGCTGCGGTACTGAGTACTCAAAGTACTTGAATTTAGTACTTAAGTAAAAAAGTAGTTTCAGTACTTTACCATAGCCTAAAGAAAACTATAGCTGCGACACTTAAGCGCGGCACCTTTGAGAAGCCAGGACCAACTTTATCACTATGTAGTGGGGAGAAAATAAATAAATCTAACTTGACGTCAACCCTCCGGCAATCATTAGTGACGTGAGCCGTACTAAAATTTTTTGGGACGTTATATACTAAAATTGTTACTCTCCCCTATTATTTTATTTAAACTTTCATCACAAAATATATGATTTATAAAATACTGTTTATTTCGAGTAGAGAATAACCATTTTTTTGATCCAAAAAGCTGCATAACGAGAGCCGGATATTTATTTAAACATTACACCTGAAAGAAATAGTTAAAAATGTCTTTTGAAGTGACATTAAGAATGGCGAATGTAGATTACTTGTAGTAAGTACAGCATTCTTGAATGCTGAATATAACTATAATAGAATATAAGCTGCTCCAAGTTAATCTTTAAATATCAACAAGATCTATACACAACAAAAGTTTTTTTATATGAGATTTTATTTTGCACAAGTAGTTACGGTTTTAGACGAGCTTGTGAAGATCTGCAATAATAATTTTGAAAATTTTGATTTATCTAGTTGATCTCTTCTAAGCTAAAAAAAGATCTTATATAAGTACATAATTTTGTTTTATATAGATTCTTAGCAACCTGCACAATTTTATAAACGTATTATGTACGAGTTTGCATATTTTTTGGTAACAGCTTTTTCATTTTATTCGCTAGATAAAAATATTGTCAAGATGGTGAAATAAAAGTAAATTAATAATAATCTGGCTATAGTTCACGAACTAGTTTATGCATGAAGTGCACAATTACGCTAAATCGGAGCAACCTGTACCGTGCGTTCAATTTATCTTGATAACATTTTGATTCGCTGTAACTTTTTTGTTTTTAAAGATATCAAGTTAAACAAAAAAGCAAAATGTAGGGTTGGTAGCCAAATTTTTTTCTACGTTACATATAAAATAAAACACTAACGATTTTGTGACATATCAGCCTACTCTATATTTTTTAAATGGAACACCCTGTATATTACTACATTTTTGGAATCTCTAGAGAAGTCTAAACACATTTCGTGTATAATATCTTATACCTATCTTTCTTTAGGTGTTTACGAAATATTGACAGTTGAAAGTCGTGCATTTTGACATTTTGATAGGCTTTAAAATCTAAACCGCATGAGAGCAAAGAAAACGGTTTGCATATTCCTGTCTTAGGTTTTCATGAGCTATCAAATGACAGTAACTTTGAATGTAACTCGCGAATAAAATTGACCGGAACTTTTAAACCTCCGGTTAAATTGAAAGCCACTGTCATTCGATAGCTTATGAAAACCTAAGATAGAGATGTGCAAACCGTTTTCTTTGATCTCGTGCGGTTTAGAGCCTGTCAAAATGCCCGACTTTCAACTGTCAATATTTCGTAAACAGCTAAAGATAGGTATAGAATACTATACACGACATGTGTTTTGATTTCACTAGAGAGTCCAAAAATGTAGTAATATACAGGGTGTTCTATTTAAAAAATATATAAAGTAGGCTTCTATGTCAGAAAATTGTTGGTGTTTGTTTTATATTATGTAATCTAGAAAAAACTAGGCTACCAACCCTACATTTTGCTTTTTTGTTTACCTTGGTATCTTTAAAACCAAAAAAGGTACAGCGAATCAAAATGATATCAAGGTGCTGATCAAATCTGAAATAACGGATATATGTGGATAACGATCGACTTTTACGAAAAACAACCAGCAAAAACAATGTTTTTGAGACTTACGCCTTTATGGTAGAATACGAACTGTTTATTGTCAAACGAAATGTTTTGCACTTTCTTATCTTCCACATAACCACAACCTGGAAAATACTCCCCACCAAACCGAAAATTTTGTATATCTAGATAATTACTAAATAACTAAGATAAGAAGATGCAAATCGTTTCGCGCTAAGTTAAACAGATCAAATTCTTTAAATGGAAAGGAGGCTATTCGACATGCTACATGAAACTTATCTAGAATTTTTAGAAGAATTCGAAAATCGGAAAATATGTCCCGCTCTTTTGAGACCTTTTATATCGAAATATAATTCAATTATATTGTCAAACTGAAATCAACATGGCTAAATGATGAAATGGTTGTAAGACTAATAAAAAAATTAAAAACATGTTATTTCTATAAAATGTGTATACATATATGAAGGGTACAGGGGAAAAATGATCTAAGCGCCATTTCCATAGGAAACTTTTTTATTATTGACTTCACAGAAAATTTTATTCTTGATAAAAGTTGGTTTTTGAAAAAAAAAACTAATTTTGACAATGCTAAATTAAAGATAAGTTATATAGGGTACTCAATAAATACAAAAATGATGGTTAAAAAATCAAAAACTTTGGAATATCGGAAAACCTTCTACAGAAAAATAAAGCTCGTGTTAAGATAAAAATAAAAGTCAAATACCATTTTTTCCAAAAGTGCACTGCACCGTTGCGGAGAAAATCCATTTCAATTACTGAAAAAACCCGCTTTTTCTTGATTTTGTCCTTATTTTTTTCAGCAACGATGCACTTTTGGAAAAAATGGTATTTGACTTTTATGTTTACTTTAATAGGAGCTTTATTTTTCCTGTAGAAGCTTTTCCGATATTCCTAAGTTTTTGTTTTTTAACCACCATTTTTGTATTTTTTAAGTACCCTGTAATACTTAGTCTTAATTTAACATTGTCAAAATTAGTTTTTTTCCAAGCACCAACTTTTATCAAGAATAAAAGTTTCTGTGAAATCAATAATAAAAGTTTCCTATGGAAATGGCGCTTAGATCGTTTTTCCCATGTACCCTTCGTATATATTTGATCAATGTTTCCATATTATTAATTTTCGATTATTTTTGGGCACTTTAAATTTTGTAATTTATGATACGTTTTAGTCCGTTTTGGTGCTTTTAGTTAGTTTGGGTTAGTTCAATCAGCTTTCGTTTAGTTTTAATTTATTTTAGTCATTTGAACCCGGTTCCGATACATTATAACCAATTTTAATATTTTTGGTTAGTTTTGGCTAGCCGCCAAAACTGGGTCGTTCAATCAACTATCGATTACTTTCGGTTCCGATACGTTATTACCAATTTTAGTGTTAAGGATAGTCGCCAAAATTGAATGGATCTGGGTTAGTTTTAACTTACTTAATATTATTTTTAAGCTATTCCGATACGTTTTAGCCCGTTTTGGTACTTTTAGTTACTTTTGGTTTGTTTTGGTTAGTCTTTCAATCAAATTTTGGTTACTTTCAATTTATTTTAGTTATTGAATTAATTCAAGTTAGTCGTCAAAATTCGCTTAATTTTGGTTAGTTTCAACTTATTTTAATATTTTTAATCTGTTACGATACGTTTTAGCCCTTTTTGATGCTATTGGTTAGTTTTGGTTAGTCGTTCAATCGACTTTCGGTTAATTTCAGTTAGCTTTAATTTAGTTTAGTAATTTGAATCGGTTCGGATACGTTATAACCAAATTAAATGTTTTTAATTAATTTAGGTTAGTCGGTACAATTCGGTTAATTTGGGTTAGTTTCAACTTACTTTAATAATTTTAATCTGTTACGATATGTTTTAGCCCTTTTGGTGCTTTTGGTTACTTTTGGTTAGTCGTTCAATCGACTTTCGGTTAATTTCAGTTAGTTTTAATTTATTTAAATCATATGAACCGGTTCCGATACGTTATAACCAATTTTAAAGTTTTTGATTACTTTCGGTTAGTCGCCAAAATTCGGCTAATTTGGGTTAATTTTAACTTACTTTCGTTCAATCAACTTTCGGTTAATTTCAGTTAGCTTTAATTTATTTTAGTCATTGGAACCGGTTCCGATACGTTATAACCAATTTTAATGTCTGGTTACTTGCCAATATTCGGTTAATTTGGGTTAGTTTTAATTTACTTTAACATTTTTAATGTGTTCCGATACGTTTTAGTCCGTTTTTGTGCTATTAGTTACTTTTGTTTTGTCATTCAATCAACTTTCTGTTACTTTCAGTTAGTTCCAATTTATTTTAGTCATTTGAATCGGTTCCTATACGTTATAAGCAAATTTAATATTTTTGGTTAGTCGCTTAAATTCCTTTCGTTTTGGTTAGTTTTAACTTACTTTAATTTTTGTAACCTATTACGATAGGTACGTTTTAGCCTGTTTTGGAGCTTATGGTTACTTTTGGCTAGCTTTGGTTAGTCGTTCAATTAACTTTCGGTTGGTTTCAGTTAGTTCCAATTTATTTTAGTCATTTGAACCGATTCCGATACCTTATGATCAAATTTAAGTTTAAATAAACAAACTAACTAGCTGCTTAATTCTGCCGTTCTTTTCCCATTTTAACACATAAACATTAACTTATTTATATAACATACAAACAAAACAATATATACGCATAACGTCTATTTACCCAAACAACGAATCTTTTTCTATTTTAATTCCTATGAAAATTTATTGCACTCCGGCCCAGGTAAGCGCGTATGATTGGCATCGAGTTTCAACTGCGTGGTGTCCTCCCTTCACTGAGCTTCACGGAGAAAATTTGATTCCGTACCCCACTAAACGAGCCGAGTGTCGCGGCTATAGTTTTCTTTAGGCTATGACTTTACTTTAAGCATGTGGAAAAAGTTGTTACTGATACTTATTTTTTTAAGTGTTTGTCAAAATACTTATACTTAATACTTAAATTTTACCATTAAAAACTTAAGTACCAAAAAGTACTTGATTATATTTCAAGTCCCTATAAGTACTTAAATATATCAAAGATGAGATACTTAAGTATTTTTTCACAATTAAATTAAAACACAAAACATAAGTACTCTGCTAACGCTGCTTAGAGGGCGACAAGGCGACGCAAAAAAAAAATTCGAGTCGTGCCAGCTGCGAAATTCACCGGGCTACACGCCCGTAACCTAGGGGTAAAACGATTAGTTTGAGACCGTTCTTCTCGTTACTGACATCATTTTATATTGTGAAGATTGTGATTTGTGAAGAGTAAGCTGAGTATCGAGTATAAGGATATTCAGACTTGAGTGGTATCCGAGGTAGAGTCTCGTAAGAGAAAATGAAAACCAAGTATTTGACATAAATCATTCTCATTCCCGGTCACGTAATGATGAATTTTTTTACTTTGAAGATGAAGAAGAATCACCAGAAACCATTTCTTTGTTATCTCCATCCTCCTCTCAAAAATACCTAATTACACTTCACTTAGAGAACTAGAAGTTTTAAAGTAACTTAATGACAAAAGAGTTAATTTAGAAATGCAAAATGATTACAAAATTATGAAAATGGTTTTTATAAAATTCAATACCATTTATGCCATCTTCCACCTCTAGAGCGTCTTTTTTCTTATGCTCAGATAATAAGTTGTCCGAGAAGACACGCTTTAAGTGATGCTAATCTTTAGAAATTAGTTTTTATTAACGCCAATAAGTTATATTAACTTTATCATCATATTATTTAGATTTAGTACTTTTAGTAGTTCCTAATTAAATACAATTAGATTATTGGTTAATTTCTTAGTAATAAAACTTAAATATAATGCTTTAAGTGAAAAATATATATATTTATTACTTAATATCATAATTTAAGTTCTAAAATGTGTACTTAGGTACTTAAATATAGGTACCAAGTAGTAAATACTTAAATGTTAGCACTTGAAGTCTTAATATCTACCTAAAAATACGCGTAAAGCAGTACTTACTTATATTTTTCAAGTATCCCTTAAAAACTTATACTTAGTACTGGTACTTATAGCGAATTTGAAAAATACTGGTACTTAATACTTCAGTACATTTTATGGGTACTTACAACAACTCTGTGCGTGACCCAAACTAACCAAAAGTAATCAAAAGCACCAAAAAGATCTAAAATGTATCGGAACAGATTAAAAAAATTAAAGTAAGTTAAAACCAACTCAAATTAACCGAACTTTTGCAGCTAACCAAAACTAACCAAATACATTAAAATTGGTTATAACGTATCGGATCCGGTTCAAATTACTAAAATGAATTGGAACTAACTAAAACTAACCGAAAGTTGATTGAACAACTAACCAAAAGCACCAAAAAGGGCTAAACCGTATCGGGCAAATTAAAAATATTAAAGTTAAAATTAACTTAAATGAACCGAATTTTGGCGACTAACCAAAACTAACCGAAAACATTAAATTTGATTGTAACGTATCGGAGTCGGTTCAAGTGACTAAAATAAATTAAAACTAACTGAAATTAAAGAAATGCCTTTTTAACATTATATTATTTTTTTAACATAATTATAAAAAAATAAAAAAGGAGCGGATATGAAAACCTAAAAAATTACCCTCCACTTGTAGATAGGAAAATCTGTTAATATAATATATAACTAGCCGTGACGTTGCTCTAGATACTATTTCTAACCTGTTCCGATTTGTTTTAGCCCGTTTTTGCGTTTTTGGTTACTTTTAGTTAGTTTTGGTTAACCGTTTAATTAACTTTCGGTTAGTCTCAGTTAGATCCAATTTATTTTAGTTATTTGAACCGATTCCGGTACGTTATAATCAAATTTAGTGTTTTTCGTTACTTTTGGTTAGTCGCCAAAGTTCTGCTCGTTTTGGTTAGTTTTAACTTACTTTAATTTTTGTAAGCTATTTCGATACGTTTTAGTGCTTTTGGTTACTTTTGATTAGTTTTGGTTAGTCATTCAATCAGCTTTCTGTTAGTTTTAGTTGCTTTTTATTTATTTTAGAATTTAAACCGGTTCCAATACTTTACGAGTATAATTAATTTTAATGTTTTTGGTTAATTTTAGTTAGTCGCCGAAATTCGGCTAATTTAAGTGAGTTTCAACTTACTTTAATATTTTTAATCTGTTTTGATTTATGTTTTCGCTTTTTTGGTTACTTTTGCTTAGTTTTGTTTAGTCGTTCAATCAACTTTCGGTTAATTTCAGTTAGTTTCAATTTATTATAGTCATTTGAACCGGTTCCAATACGTTATTACCAATTTTACTGTTTTTGGTTCGTTTAGGTTAGTCGCCAAAATTCGGTTAATTTGGGTTGTACCGATACGTTTAAGCCCGTATTGGTTACTTTTGGCGGGTTTTGGTTAGTCATTCAATCAACTTTCGGTTAGTTTCAGTCAGCTCCAATTTATTTTAGTCATTTTAATCGATTCCGATACCTTATAAATCAAATTTAAGTTTAAGTAAATAAACTAGCACGATCTCTCACGCGTATGATGTCATGTGTCAATCGTAGCATGCACTTTTTCACGATTTGAGGCCCTATACCTATTAGGATAGTATAAACATTTTCAATGTTAAAATATAAGAGTTGCTTTAAAAATACGAAAGGTCATGTGAAAAATTCGCAATTATTAAAACATAAACGGATTGTTGCTCACCCTAGTGGTGACGGGTACTTGTTTTCTTTTCTCATTATTGTCTTTATCCAAATTTAGGTAAATAACATAATTTTAATAAAGACATATTTGTTAAACCGATTATACGTGTAATTGAAAAACTGCATATTATTAATAAATTATTATAAATCTTACCTGATAGGGTGTTTTTAAAGTGACTCCCAAAACATTCCGTGTTTGTACAGATTCTGTCCATATGTCAATTGAAGAGTAGACTTGAATTAGGGGTTAAGTACTAAAAACAGAACATTTTATTGTTTCCTATAAAAAGACGTTAAATACCACACTTCATGTCTCCAAGAAGGGGCTGCTAAGTTCCAATTAAATATTTTGTCCCTGTAGTCGGCTATATATTTGGCGCACCTGTGTAAGTCGCAAGCGTTGTTTCCTATTAAAGAAGCAAAGTTCCATCAGTATTATTTTGTTTTGTAAATAAATGACACCTTTTTTGCAGCTAAAAAGCAGAATTTACGTGCTATGATTCCTTATCTTCATTTACCAGAGCACCGAGAGTTCTACCAAACACTTACAGTATAGGTTACCGGCACTTACCTACCATGAAAATGTTAGTGGTACTTAGCCCTTTTCTATTTTTTTCATTTTCTTTTGTTAAATAAAATTATATTAAAAAAAAATTTGATTTTTGTGTGTTTTTCTTACTGTGTATATGTTTTAAGTTTGCAAAACAGTTTTGGTAAATTACAAAGATTTTTATTCATAAATAGTTAAATTAATCGGTTTTTTGACTCTCCTGATAATTTTGCTTTCTGGTAATTGGCCCCTTATTTAAGTCTACTCTTCAATTGTCAAAGTGTAGGCTGATATATGTTTTATTTTCCCACGGAACAAGTTAGAAACTGCCTCATATTTTTTCTAATAATGAATTAGTGGGTTTTTTAGATGTTACTTTATATAGACCTCCACGAAGCAGTTTCACTAGGTTCTGAAACCTTTCATTTTCGACAACTGAAATTTGTTGATAATCTCTGCATATAAAAAACAAAATTGCATTTGTGATTCTTACATTTTATTGAACTCAGTCGCTGTAAGATTCAAGGGTCCTAAACGTCTGCACAATGGTTTTTTGTCTTTTATGGGGCAGCAACATGCCACTGCCACTAGTACTGGGAGTGGGTGTTTCTGAAGCGGTTGCAGGTGTAAATTCTTGTGATGAAGTATGAAAAGATTTTCCAGACTCGGAGTGATGGCTTTGAGTGCTTTGAACTTCAGTAGTACTGCTATATTATCACTATTGCTTTCGCTATCAGCATCAGCGTTGGTTAATGATTACCGTGGTTGCTCTATTATTAGAACTTGAAAATTTGCCTTCAATGTTATTAAAATTGTATACTCTTAAGATGGTACTTTAAATTTTATGCGTTTCCAGAGGTTCTTATTTTTGGAGCATAATTTGCATTGTGCGTAGGTACGAAATATTTCCAAAACTTACTTTTTAAAGTCATTTTACAGTGACAACCTTGCAAAAAATACGAACAAAAGTCGACAATGTTCTTAAAACCACCAAACAACCATACTTCTGAAATATTAGATTGAACTTAACACACAGTACATAAGTTAAGAGAATATAAAACTTTCACCAATACAAGTAGACTTCTGTTCTATACCGGTTTACGGCTCTCGGTTCTCGGAACCTATCCACTAAAACTAAAACCAAACAAAACAAAAAAATATGTATATCTGATCAAACGTTCTCAGCCTCTGAAATGTGGAATATTATAATAACAGACATGAGCTTATGACTGGACTGCGCGCGGCTGTGGTTCCCCGGATTTATAGACCAATGACCTGGTTTATTTTGTTTATGATGGCGAGCGGCTAGGATTCCCCGGCAAAAGATCATTGACCTGGTTTATTTTCCCATGAAGCTTGCATATTCCAGCCGAGATGTTTGTTATTGTTTATGCACTTTTGGCTGGGAAATAACAATCCATAAATTGAAAGCAATAGAGAGGACCAATGCCGGATGCCGGCACGTTTGTACATTCGAAGAACGATAAATAAAGTTAGCTGAGAATGCAGGATTTGGTCTTGGTTTCAGCAGGGTCTGTAGTATGAGTAATATTGGAGTTATGAGTTAATATACTGTTTAAATGTTATGACTTTAGATTAAGAAAAGGTAACTACAAAAATAGATTTAAAAGAGACCAACGAAGGTTATAAAAAACGATTTTTTTATGGCAGTGGCACACACCAAAGAGAAATCCTATGGCACTCGACGAGCGGTGTGTGCGCAAAGATGTTGATTGACACAGTTCTTGAATAGTTGTAGGTTCTAATTAAGGGGTAACAGATGTCCTGGGAGTGAGTTCCGCAGGGATGCAGTGCGCCAGGCAAAGGAGTCCTTGTAAATCGCCGTTCTAGGTGTTTCCAGTTGTACAACGAACGGATACGCTCTTGCCGTCTGTCTGACAGACGGTGCTGGGGGCAGGATGATGCGGGCCAAATCCTGGGAACATCTGTAAAACTGGGATATCTCGGCCACATGTCTGCGGTGTTCCAGACTATCCAGATCCCGGGTCAACTCCGGGTCGCCGACGAGGCGCACAGCTCTCTTCTGAATAGGGTGTGTTTAGGTGCAGGACCCCAGATGTCTGAGCAATATTCTAAGCACGATCTTATTTGCGCTTTGTAGAACAAGATGCTGCTGCGGTGTATACAGTTTTTTGCTCACCAAGCTTCTACGAGGCTGATTTTGCGATATTTGCAACGTTGTCATGCCAGGACATATTGCTGTTGACCGAGACCCAGTAGTCCCTTTGACAAGGATGAAGGAATGGTCGATCCTGCCATAATGATGTCAGGTCCCGCCGTATTGGCTTTCATGGTAAACGTGGCTGCTTGGGTTTTTGCTGCATTGAACTGGACTTAATTCCTGTACTTAGCCCTAAGATAGTGCTTTGGTAAAAAATTCGACGGTGTTTTGGTCAATGTTTAAAGATGGTCGAATTGCAAATTTCATTGAACATATTTCGATGTTTTCTGGGAACGTCGCGTCGGTGGTAATATCAATATTTTGAAATGTTCACTATCGATGGTAAATCGAACATCGACCACACAATATCGATGTTTATTAATATCGATAAACATCGCACATCTCTAGTGAGGAGGCGGTGAACAACCGTGCGCCCCAGTGGCAAAACCTTAAACTTTAATGATAAATATGTAATATCATTGTTGAAATATGAGAACTCGAAAAGGTTGCATTATTAGTTATAAAAAAACCTTGTGAGCTTAAGACCACATGACAGAAGTTGAAACTTCAACAAGGCGAGATTAATATTATAAAACATAAGTATTTAATGGTGTTCTATATTTTGAAATTACTTGCCTTAACTTCGATGCTTAAAGTAATTTTTTTCTTCAAAATAGCCCAACATTAACAGAAACCACTGCTTATCGCCTGAAGAATGTCCGAATTCTCCGAACGTGACCTACTTCCCCTAATTCAAATAGTTTTAAATGAGATTTGAGGTAAATAAATCTATTTACTAATTACAAAAATTATGCATAGATATGCTCACAAGTAAAATTTTACCTCGAAATCTGCCTGGAAATCCATTAGAGACTGCTTCTAATCACCAAAAAATTTCCACATTTACCGATCTTGACTAATTTTTCTAGCTTCAAACCGTTTTCAATGTGATTTCAGGCAAATAAATGTATATTTTTACATATTTTAACTTTAACATTATGTCAAAATACTGAAAGACTTAAAAGTATTCCTTCAAATTTGCCATAATGCATTCACTCGTAAAATTGCCGAAATTTTGGAAATAATATTTTGCGAGTTTTGGCATGTCTCAATTTAACCTCGATTTTTTCATATTTCCCGAACTCGTACGGAAAATTGTCATGGACGATGTCAGATCGATGTTAAACCGTTGCGAAATTGGCAAATTTTGATATTCAATAGAATTCAATGAAAATATCTATTTATTATACATTTTAAAGGAACAATTATGTACATTGTTAATGTGAATATTAGAGACATCAAGCTTCTCTTCTCTAAAAGCAATGCAAGTACTAGTACATTGTCGGAATGAATAAATTGCTAGTACTGGCAATACTGCTAGCTTCTGCTTCTGCGTAAACTTCTTTTAATTTCTTATTTAACCTATTTTCCTGCCCTATTGTTCTTTTTCCTATTTCGTTTTTCCGTTCAATTGAATTTTCGGTATAACCTCCGGTAATTGAGTTGATCGTCTCTGTAATGGTGTTATCCAATCCAATGTGTGTGTGGTGTGTTATCCAATCCAATCTACCCACACTGTTGCAGAGCTGACCAGTGTATTCATTGGAGTTGGAGTTTCAAGCAATTCCGCTATCTTTTTTAGAATATCACCAATTGTATTGATTCCAACATTCCAACTGGTAGGGTACAGCATTTATTACTTTGATATACCAAGAAAAATCGCTGATGTTTTGCGTAGTTACAAAATATGATCTAAAAAATTGATACCATCTATTGATCCCTCAGCAATCGTAAACATTCTTGGAACATGAGTTTTAGTGTTCAAAACTTTGATACTAATAAATTAATGATATTCTTTAATGGTATCTACTGGCAAAAATCTAATTTCTTTGCTTTGCTAACAGGAATTCTTTATCATCTGCTTTTTCCGTAAAGCGTTCTAATTCCAGCTTTGTAAATATTTTTGTTTTCTTTGGCTGATATCCGAAAGCTCTCCTTTCTAAAAATTCAATTAGGTTTGTAACTTTCCTAATATATCTATGTTTTTGTCCACGTAAATCACGGTGCGGAGCATCGAATATTTACTTCACAAAGTTCACTGCGCAAAGACACTGGATAGCTTCAGGAAATAGGCTAGTAATACCTTTTCTGTAAAATTTTCAGTATGTTTTTATATGGCCCAGGTTTCAAAGCTATTGTATATTGTAATAGTAGGAGAGCTAGTGAACCATCCGAGTAACCCGTTTCACACAAAGCTAGAAATTGTTTAACTTATGTTTTATTATCGGTCAATTATGAAAATACGAGTCTGGCAGGCATCTCGCGGTTGCGTCATCATCCCTTAAATTTTTGAAAATGTCAAAAAAAAAATTTTTTTTAATCTTCTCCCACATGGCTACAATTTTAATACGTTGTAATTTACATAAGTTTACGTGTAAAAAAAAATTGACAACCTATTTTGAGGGTTGCAAGTAAGTGCCAGACGATAGCAAAGTTGTCATCGGGATAGTAATTCAAAACCTGCTCCCACAAGGCTGAAATTTTAAGGGCATATTCTATCAATAATTTAAAAAGTGCATGTAAGCAGCCAGCCTATTTTGACGGTTGCAATGCAAGTGTCTGCCAGACGAGCATATAATAGTCAAGACGCTCGATGGGAGTGCGAGCGCAACAGACTTGTTCGAGTTCCAATGTCAGAAAAAGAGAATATGCTGTATTATATTACGAAGATACGATGAAGGATTACTGAAATTAAAGAAAAACAGAGTTATATGTTAAGTATAAATGTTTATTTATGTTAACAATTATTTATTATTGAAACTTATTAGTTTCCATAGGTCTTTGTACATTATTATGGCAACTATTAGTCTTCATCTTCTGAACCAAAATGATAATTATCTATCGTTTCATCGTTTTCTGGAAAAGAAGTAAAAAATTTTATTAATAAAATGGAATGAGGGAAATTTTTTTTAACATACAAACACTATGCGTACAAATAAAACACAAAAATTATTTACCTGACTCAATGTTATTAGATTGATCGGATTGTAAAAGAGCAGTGTTACCCTCACACCGGTTGTATATATATATAT